>MUZC01000102.1:938757-967089 GCA_002072015.1 Radix auricularia | reverse complement strand
AGTGCTCCATTGTCCAGTGGGTCACACCTACTTCAGTGCTCCATTGACAAGTGGGTCACACATACTTAAGTGCTCCTTTGTCCAGTGGGTCACACCTACTTAAGTGCTCCATTGTCCAGTGGGTCACACCTACTTCAGTGCTCCATTGTCCAGTGGGTCACACATACTTCAGTGCTCCATTGTCCAGTGGGTCACACCTACTTAAGTGCTCCATTGTCCAGTGGGTCACACCTACTTAAGTGCTCCATTGTCCAGTGAGTCACACCTACTTAAGTGCTCCATTGTCCAGTGGATCACACC
Organism: Radix auricularia; assembly: GCA_002072015.1. Classification (NCBI taxonomy): domain Eukaryota; kingdom Metazoa; phylum Mollusca; class Gastropoda; family Lymnaeidae; genus Radix; species Radix auricularia. Next base: position 966,789 of record MUZC01000102.1, on the reverse strand, counting down.
TACTTAAGTGCTCCATTGTCCAGTGGGTCACACCTACTTCAGTGCTCCATTGTCCAGTGGGTCACACCTACTTAAGTGCTCAATTGTCCAGTGGGTCACACCTTCTTAAGTGCTCCATTGTCCAGTGGGTCACACCTACTTCAGTGCTCCATTGTCCAGTGGGTCACACCTACTCATTTCCTCAATAAATTTCTCAGTAATAGCCCTCTCATGACATTTTGATAATTAAGAACTGTTCAAAAGTGGCCAAAGTTTTTATAATCCATAAAATTAAGGGCAAAATTAAAATCATTAAAATGATGGCAAAGAAACGCAAGTTACCTTATCCTGCTCACAACTGTCCAGTCCGTCCACTATAACAACCAGCCTGGTCTGGTCATCAGTAAAGCTGTCCATACAGTTTACCATTTTACTCATCAGGTCCACCTGGAACATGTGTGTCAAATAAAATTGAGTAAATTTTTTCAGCTTGTGAAATCAAAATAAAAAACATAAACACAGTTAAAGATATTTCTGTTAAGCTTTCACTAGAATAAATAAAGGATCAACATCAATAAACAAGCAAATATATTCTTTCCTCTTATATAAGGTATTTTACATTAATACCAGATAAGTATTAAGGGGTGGCCGGATATGTTTTTTTACTATTTGCTAGATCCGGATAGTTTGACCCTAATATTTGCCGGATCCGGATATTTCCACATTTAAGTGTAAGATCTACTTTACTACTTTATATTTAGTATTTAATAATGTTTTTTAAAATATTTATTATCCAAAATTTGGAGAGGAGAGTATCTGCTATCTACAATGACAGTCTCTGACACTGTCAATGTCAACGATGAACATTTTACAATGAAATGAATAAACGAATTTGAACAAAGTTAAAAAAAAAACTGTGTAGTGTGTAATTATCGAACAGTGTTGTACTGAGTGTGTAGTGTGGTAAGCTAGAGCCATAATAAAAACTGTTCTTTTATTCAGATGATTTAAGTTTAATATGCTGTTAGTTAACTTAGTTTGTTATTTTATGTAACAAAGTAATAACTTTACTTGTAACTTTTTAACTTAATAATTTTTCTTGTATTGAAATTGATAGTTTTAGTATATTTTGCATGGATTTTAATTTCATGATCAACTAATTTGTTACTGGACTTATTTTGTATAATTGTAATATACACAATAGACTAGTTTTAAATTATAAGACTGTATAACATATAACACAAGGGACAAGAATTTTTTTTATTTTTTTAAGTTAGCAAATCAAATCACAATTGATATCCTGATCCTATCTGGATCAGCCATAAGTATTTGACGAATCCAAAAAGTAGCAGAAATCCCAAAATCCTGTCAAGATATCTGGCCACCCCCTAATTTAAATTTTTTTGTAGTATTTTCCCCAGATGTTTGCACACAGCCAGCTATGAGAGTGTTTATTTGATTTACCTCTCTTTTCAAATGTTGCATGAATCCGTCCATCTTTAAATCCTCCATGTGCTCTGCGGCCCTGATGACTCGCTTCTTCTGTGAGAAGACCAGGGCCATGAAAGCCTGACCCCAGGTGTACATGTTGGCCACAATGGCCAGGCCAACGACGCTGGCCAGGGTTATGAGGACCCCATTCATGGCCACACTGTTTTCTATGCCGTACACAACAGCCAAGGCAATGCCCACTAGAATGCAGACAAGCATCAAAAGGACGATGATGAAGTAGGGAATACAGCAGATGGACTTCAGGCTACTGTTTCTATTCTCTGTTGGGATAGATTCATATTAAATACAATTTTATGACGTTAAATTCATATCAAATGCAATTTTATGACATTAAATTCATATCAAATGCAATTTTATGAGGTTAAATTCATATCAAATGCAATTTCATGAAGTTAAATTCATATCAAATACAATATTATGAGGTTAAATTCATATCAAATAATTTTTTTATGTTGATAAATTCATATCAAATACAAATTAATGAGTATAAATTCATATCAATTACAATTTTATGAGTATAAATTCAACTTCTCAACTTTGAATAGTTCCTGTCAATGTTTATAAGATTCCTTTATTAGAATAAAGTAGACATTGGAATTTTTGACAGTACAGCATAATGAACAGTGGTCATTTACAAAATTGTATACACGCTGGTTTTTAAAACTGTTAAAGAACAAATACCGGTATTATAACAGAAAAATTAGTCATATTCTACAGTGGACAAGTTTCTGAGGCAAAGACCAGAAAAATAAAATGTATCAACAGACAAAAATATAAGATTATCGTCACCAGAGGTATCATCAGCCTTGTAGCATTGGTCAGCTACATCACATCCTCTCAAGATCAATACAAGATGATGACCAGACAGACACTTATTTGACGTAAACAATCCAAGTCAACAAATGAGTTGTCTGCCCCTAGTTTTCAGACTGTTTCTCTTGCACTCTATGATTAGGCATTGTCTCAAAATAGATAATAAAACTAATAAATTAAAAACTATATCTTTCTATATCCCAAACTACTCACTGCTTAAATGTGGCTTGAACACTCTGAAAAGTCTGGCTATAAATGCCCCATATTCTTTCTCCACAGCGTCACATAACGTGCCTATCATGGCAGCCAGAGACTTTTCCCCTCCGACGCTAGTCAGGCGTGTGCAGTCAGAAAACAAAAACCTAATGAAGGACATTAAAATATCAGGTAAGTATAAATATTAAACATGTATGGAGAAGACAATCCCTTAGTATTTAGAAAGCAACATGAAAGGTTGATAGATTCACAGGTAAAAAGAAACATATATATGGAGGGGAAGAATTAACTTAAAATTTATAATTCATTTAAGTTGTAGCGCAGCTTCCTTGTGAAATTAAATTTACATTGGTGCCACTGATGGGGAAAAGATCATTTTAAAATATAATCTTGATTGGCTTGAACTGCTATAGATAAAATATCCTACATCGTCTGGAAGAGGAAGTTAGACTTTACCTGACAGAGAACTGAAGGAAGTTAGACTTTACCTGAAGTTAGGCTTTACCTGACTGAGAACTGAAGGAAGTTAGACTTTACCTGAAGTTAGGCTTTACCTGACTGAGAACTGAAGGAAGTTAGACTTTACCTGACAGAAGAAAGTTAGACTTTACCTGACAGAAGAAAGTTAGACTTTACCTGACAGAGAACTGAAGAAAGTTAGACTTTACCTGACAGAGAACTGAAGGAAGTTAGACTTTACCTGACAGAGAACTGAAGGAAGTTAGACTTTACCTGACAGAAGGAAGTTAGACTTTACCTGACTGAGAACTGAAGGAAGTTAGACTTTACCTGACTGAGAACTGAAGAAAGTTAGACTTTACCTGACAGAGAACTGAAGAAAGTTAGACTTTACCTGACTGAGAACTGGGCTCCTGACTGCTTGTCTGCCAACTGTTTCTGTTTAGGGATACAGAAGAGCATCTTGATGAAGAGCAGGAGCAGCTTCTGTTTCCTGCCCAGTGCCACACTGATGCGGTTAGTGGCAGAGAAGTCGTACTTCTTAGAGAACAATATCACCAGGCCTGGATGACAACAAGAACATGTCAATGGCATTTCAACAACTTCAGCATTTCACTGAAGCCTTCTGGGAGTTTTGAAAATATTGGAACACCCCAAAATTTAGGCTACATGAAAAATCAGAAATAAAAAATTCAAATCTATGAATGGAGATAGCTGTTTGTAATTTTTAGCTCTGGGGTGTTCTGCACACCACATGTATAAAATTACAAGCTGTTTAATATTACTCCAAAACTTATTTATTTTAACACCAAAATTAAAGATACAGCTTCTTAGGGCAAATATGTCTTTGTAAAAACTAATAAACATTTCTTCCGTAATTAAAACAAAAGAAAGCCCCACAATTTGAGCCAATAAAATTACAAAAAAATGTTGACCCATCCTCACCAATAAAGCCAAACTCCAGGGGAAGCAGGCCAAGACCTATAGCCAAACCAAACTTCCAGTCAAATGCAAGGCCAAACGTTTCCCCAAGGACAATGTTGATGAGGAGCAGAAGGAAGGCAATGAGCCATGACCAGGTCAGCTCTGCCTGGCTGTTCTGTTGGGTGAATGACATCATCTCCCCTGTAGAGAGCAAATAATGTGTAGATAAGAGATCACATGACACAGGTCAAAGGTCACGCTAGTGTTCAGAGTAACATTTCTGGAAAAACTTTTCTTTGACTCTTGCACTAAAAAGATAGGTATTTGGTAAGATATTTATTTCCTGCAATAAAAAAAAGTGTTAAAAAACCGTTCAATCTCTCAACAGAAACTAAATTGACAATTCCTATAGCAAAGTAATTGGTAACAAATGTCGTAGATTCACTATTTTTACTTTACTAATATTTGTTTGGCGGCTGGGTAGCGAAGTCAATAGTGCGCTCGTCTCACAAGCTGATGGGCGTGGGTTCAAGCCCACGATAAGCCACTATAAAAATGTTGTGCAATGACTAACGCTTAGAAAGTCCTCCGCTGACCTGGAGAGGGATGGGCGCCGCCAGTGTCTATTAAGCCCGAGAATATTCTAATGGCAACATTAGAATCCTCTACGACCTCGATAAAAAGAGGTTATGGGACTAAAAAAAAAAAAAAAATATTTGTTTAAATTTTGTTTACTTTGTCTAGCTTTAGTACTTGTACTATCACTCTCAAGGGCAGTCACTGTGAAAGCTTTATCAGCAGGTTTCTTTAAAAATGTGAACTTATTTTTGGTTTGGATAAAACTGTCTGAATTTTAATTAACTCTTAATGTGTTAAGGCGTGGTAATGCGCGCTGGTTGTTATTACCAAAGCGCAGTAAAGCACGCCTCGATAGAACTCTCTTTAGAAACGAAATCACAGAAAAATAATTACTCTTCAGTGCGTGAAAGATGACATATTTGACATCCGGCAGTGGCGGCTGTTTCCCTCGCTAGTGTTATCGCTCGATTTGCAAAGTTTTTTTGTAGTTTTTATTGTTTTTTTGTTTTTTGAAGATGCGATTTTGCTATACTTTATTACTAAAATAATAGTACTAAACTACAGGTAAAAATAGTTTTAAACTCACTACGGTCTTTTGGATACATAAAATAACCATTCTTATCCTAAAAGATGAAGTCCGTACGACAATAATAATATAAACGGATTTTAAGCATTTTTTTTAAATTTCATAATTGGTTGATCGCAATTCGAGAAATTCTTACGGCACTGAGGCCGAAGTTTTCTAAAAACCTTGTGGCACAAGAAGAGTTAATTTAAATGCCTTATAATCTTTATATAAAAATGTAAATTATGATATCAGTGCTTCTAGTGTGAGTGCCTACAAATAATTTTAAAAAATTGTGGAACAATGAATCATCAAAGAATTAAATTTATTTATATCTGATCAACATCTCACCTCTCAGCTTATCTAACAGAAAAGATTTTCCACTGCCCCACTTGGCATATAGCCCCATGGTGATAGGAGTTATGAGGCAGGGTTCACTGAGAATGTCAGCCAAAGCAGAGCTGTAGATTTCATAGCCCAACAAGTTCTCAGCATCAGTTGCATTCAGATTACCTGGCAGAGCACAAACACATTCAATAGTTGACATCTAGTGTTGGGTTAGGTTAGGGCTCAAATTAGTGGATAGAGCAGGGAATAGTGGGACAGGTTACGGTGGTCTTCAAATGAAAAGAACAGGACAATACAGCATGCATTTTTTGGACAAAATCCTTTTTGAGCAGGCAAAACAAGAGACAAAGAGAGAAATAACAACTCAAGTGTCTGCAGACAGCCATTTTGTTTGGGAAAAGGTAGACTCCATAAGTCCTGTATTATTGAAAAAGATTTGGTAAGTCCTTAAACTGTAATTGTATTGCACAAAAGGATTTCATAAATTAAAAGAATTAAGTATCATGTATTCAATTGGAATGTAAAAGTTATGTAGAATTTAGAAATTATATTAATGTAGAATTTAAGTCTCATTTTAATATAGAACTAGTCTCATATTCTGGAAGCTTGAGATCCCTCTCTTAAAGCTTTGGCTAAAACCTGGGCAACCTGGTCCATCTACTGGACAGTGCCATACACCTGGGCAACCTGCTCCATCTACTGGACAGTGCCATACAACATTGTCTGAACATATGACTCAATCACAACCTTAACCTCCCCAGCACTGGGCATTAGGTCAAAAGAATCATCTCTGAACCACCAGCAGTACAAAAATATAAATGTGTGGAATCTTGAAACATTTCTACAAATAATATGAAGATTGTTTATCCTGGAGTTTGGTCATTTTTCTAATTCTTTGGGAATAGTGGTGTTCTTATTTGTATTAGAATTAATTACCAAAAACTGATATGCAGTGGTACCTAGGATTACAAACTTTATTATTTTCCCAGAGCGCTTTCTCTCACCTTTGGCCACTTCTGTTCATAATCCAAGCCACTGTTGCCCAAGACAAAAAAAAATTCAAAGTTCTTTGTAACCTAAATGTTCGTGACCTGAGGTGTTTGTAACACAAGGTACCCACACTCTACAATAATTGTTTAAACCAAGCTCTAATTCCTGGTGTTTGTAACACAAGGTACCCACACTCTACAGTAATTGTTTAAACCAATCTCTAATTCCTGGTGTTTGTAACACAAGGTACCCACACTCTACAATAATTGTTTCAACCAATCTCTAATTCCTGGTGTTTGTAGACTTCATCCTGATGGACATGACATACATGTGGTCAGTGCTCACCATGCCCATAGATCTGGGGCAGGATGCCTCTCTGGTGGTATGTGTCCATGCTGTACGGGGACTGCCCGGCCTTGTTCATCTTGTACAACAGTCGACTGTGCCTGGGGTTCCTCAGCAGTAGCTCTGTGATTCTCTTACTGCGGGCCCTGATGGCGATGTGAAGGGCTGTGTCTCCTCTCTGATTGGTCAAGCAAATTTTGAGACACGCATCAAATCAACGTTGAAAATTATCAAAAATACAAAAAATATCCAACAGACTTTTTTGTTATTTTCAATTATTCCACATACACAAAGATCTAATAACAAGAGAAGTAATACAAACATCTAAATCTTTATTTGAACTGAAAGTTACAGGAACTAAGGTTTGATGGCTAATAAAGGCTGTAGAGTTACAGAAACTAAGGTTTGATGGCTAATAGTGACTGTACAGTTACATAAACTAAGGTTTGATGGCTAATAATGGCTATAGTTAGAAAAAATAAGGTTTGATGGCTAATAGTGGCTATACAGTTACATAAACTAAGGTTTGATGGCAAATAGTGACTGTACAGTTACATAAACTAAGGTTTGATGGCTAATAGTGGCTATACAGTTACATAAACTAAGGTTTGATGGTTAATAGTGGTTATACAGTTACACAAACTAAGGTTTGATGGCTAATAGTGACTGTAGAGTTACAGAAACTAAAGTTTGATGGCTAATAGTGGCTATACAGTTACACAAACTAAGGTTTGATGGCTAATAGTGGCTGTACAGTTACACAAACTAAGGTGTGATGGCTAATAGTGACTGTAGAGTTACATAAACTAAAGTTTGATGGCTAATAGTGGCTATACAGTTACACAAACTAAGGTTTGATGGCTAATAGTGACTGTAGAGTTACAGAAACTAAAGTTTGATGGCTAATAGTGGCTGTACAGTTACACAAACTAAGCTTGAATGACTAATGGTTCTAATGTAGAGTTTACCTTGTCACTAGCTGAGACTCTGGCACCTTTCTCTAGTAGCAGCCTGACACATTCTTCATTCCTCATTCTCACAGCCCTCAGCAGAGGTGTGTCATCATCCTAATTACAAAATATCAAAACAAAGAACAGAATCAAAGAAACAAGATTAAAGAACACATTTGATGAATAATAGTAATTACCCAAAGTAATTTCAATGATAAAAAAAGTATGTCCCACTTGATAATTTCAGTTGCTAGGTCAAAAGTGTAGAAGCAAAGTCAAAAAAGATATAGCAGCTTGCTATTGTAATAGAGCTTTTGAGAATGTGGGTTCAGGTCACCTCCAGATTTGTGAATTAATTTATTTAGTGCTTCAAACGAAACTTTTACTAACAGGGTAACTCTTCTGATATATATCTTTTGAAAACTCTGATGCCTTTGTAAGAAACTGCAGGCTATGAAATCTTAAGCTTAATTAACAAGACTAGGCTATGGTGTTGTTTTTTTTTGGCACAGACACACAGAGCATGGGTTTGGTTATAGGACATATTGATACTTTTTTTGATCAAGTTGTAGGGCCATCGGGGTCTTGTGGTTTCTTTATCAACAAGTTACTATAAACTGTCAGATATTGTGACTATGGTGGTCCACCACAGTCCCACTTTATCATCAAGTTACTATGAGGTACTAAGTTACTAGGCTCTACCACCTACCTTTGTGCTAATCTCTACCACCTACCTTTGTGCTAATCTCTACCACCTACCTTTGTGCTAAGCTCTACCACCTACCTTTGTGCTAAGCTCTACAACCTACCTTTGTGCTAAGCTCTACCACCTACCTTTGTGCTAATATCTACCACCTACCTTTGTGCTAATATCTACCACCTACCTTTGTGCTAATCTCTACCACCTACCTTTGTACTAATCTCTACCACCCACCTTTGTGCTAATCTCTACCACCCACCTTTGTGCTAATCTCTACCACCTACCTTTGTGCTAATCTCTACCACCTACCTTTGTACTAATCTCTACCACCTACCTTGGTGCTAATCTCTACCACCTACCTTTGTGCTAATCTCTACCACATACCTTTGTGCTAATCTCTACCACCTACCTTTATGCTAATCTCTACCACCTACCTTTGTACTAATATCTACCACCTACCTCTGTGCTAATCTCTACCACCTACCTTTGTACTAATCTCTACCTCCTACATTTGTGCTAATCTCTACCTCCTACATTTGTGCTAATCTCTACCACCTACCTTTGTACTAATCTCTACCACCTACCATTATACTAATCTCTACCACCTACATTTGTGCTAATCTCTACCACCTACCTTTGTGCTAAGCTCTGTGTCTGGGTTACTCTGCAGCAGGAGCCTCACAATCTCTGTATAACCTTTCTCCACAGCACAATAGAGGGCACTTTTACCATCCTGAGATACAACAAACAGAAACAATCAACATCTCAATAAGGATTCATGCACAATCATCTCAACAAGCCTACAAGCAATTCAACAAATGACCCCATGAACTGACCATCTGGACTTTAGCAAAGTTTCAACAAGAGTAGAAATAATGGAGAAATTATTTGAATGTTTGTCAAATTAACCAAGGGATAATTTTAAATGACTTAAGTGGTGTTCAGCATGGTCAGAAATGGGTGGATTCTATCATTTAAATAATGTTTCAAGATTTGGACGAGTTTAACCACATCACCATCACGTATATTTGGACTAGGTCAATTATATCATCATCACGTAAATTTGGACTAGGTCAACCACATCATCATCACGTAAATTTGGACTAGGTCAACCACATCATCATCACGTAAATTTGGACTAGGTCAACCACATCATCATCACGTAAATTTCATGTATCTATTTATGGCTAATACTGACTGTAGAGTTTCATAAACTAAGGTTTGATGGCTAGTCATATCAACATCACATATATTTGGACTCGGTTAATCACATCATCATCATGTATATTTCATGTATTTGTTTATGTGTAAAATGTCCAATGATATTATAATGTGATCATTGTCAGATAATGACATTTATAACACTAAAAAGAGCATTGAATTATTTAATTATTTTGTCATCACATTTATTTTCCTTCTCCAAACAATTGAGTCCACTAACCTGACCAGGGACATCCACGTCCACATATTTTTTTAAAAGAGCTTTTACGATATCAACATGGCCTCCCTTGACAGCATGTATCAATATGGAGTCACCGTTCTGAAACAGTTTAACAAAACTTTTAATGGAAAAAAAAATCTTCAAATAATATTAACTTAAAAATCGCAAGATCAAAAGTGCATAAAGTTGAGTTAAAATACATCAAATAACATAGATGTTTAGATACACACTAATCCCCACTTACCATGTCAGTACATCAAATAACATAGATGTTTAGATACACACTAATCCCCACTTACTCTGTCAGTACATCAAATAGTATAGATGTTTAGATACACACTAATCCCCAATTAACTCTGTCAGTACATCAAATAGTATAGATGTTTCGATACACACTAATCCCCACTTACTCTGTCAGTACATCAAATAGTATAGATGTTTAGATACACACTAATCCCCACTTACCATGTCAGTACATCAAATAGTATAGATGTTTAGATACGCACTAATCCCCACTTAACTCTGTCAGTACATCAAATAGTATAGATGTTTAGATACACACTAATCCCCACTTACTCTGTCAGTACATCAAATAGTATAGATGTTTAGATACACACTAATCCCCACTTACCATGTCAGTACATCAAATAGTATAGATGTTTAGATACACACTAATCCCCACTTAACTCTGTCAGTACATCTAATAGTATAGATGTTTAGATACACACTAATCCCCACTTAACTCTGTCAGTACATCAAATAGTATAGATGTTTAGATACGCACTAATCCCCACTTACTCTGTCAGTACATCAAATAGTATAGATGTTTAGATACGCACTAATCCCCACTTACTCTGTCTCCTAGGTTGACATAGGCTCCCTTGGCCAGGAGGTCATTGACGATCTCGAAGTAACCCTCCCTGGCAGCTATGGCTAGGGATGTCAGGCCGTCCTACAGAAATTAAACAACAGTTTTCAATGGTTTTAATGAATAAAAACAGTTAAATAATACATGCAGGTTATCCCACTGTTTACTCACTGATGATATTGGCTGGAGACTGAAAACAGTCAAATTCCTCTGATATTAGGATAAAAGGAATAGTCATGATAGAAAATGAATAATTAAATCAATTTTTAGGCCAAAGCTTTTGTTTTTGTTAAAAGTCAAAAAAGAATTATTGAGGAAAATATACCATTTATTTAATAAAATAAAAGAATGTTACATATTAAGCTTGTTAACGGTTAACCGGTTAATCGGTTAGCCGGTCCTCAGATTAGGACCGGTCATGTTTATTCAGGACCGCAGGACCGCGTAACCGAAAAAAAAATTTTTTAATTTTTTTAAACTAGCGGTAACGTAGTGAAAAAAAAAACAACACAAGCCGTAACCCGACTCTCCCTCTCGCTTTGTCACAGTGAGTAAACGCGATACAACGATCCAGCTGACAAGCCTTCAGTCTCCTAGCTGTAAGCGTGCGTACATGATGCATTATAGCCTTGCTTTACTGAAGTTCACAACTAATAGTAATAGCTACTGCTAAGGAATTATTTTTATTTTTTTGCGTAGTTGTCGAGGCACTGAGACTGAACGAGAGCTAACACAGTGCGCGTTTGATGTCAACAACGGTCAAGGCCGAGGCTGTTTCTATTTATATTAATTATAGTCTGTTTCTTATAAAGACAAAGAAAGCTATAAAAGCATATGACCCCGTGACCTATCAGGATTTTCTGATCACCGGTTTATAGTCTGTTTCAGGCATTCAAAAAACTTATCGGCACGCGCCGCTTAGTGAAGTACATGTGTACCTATATTACGAGAGGTATTTGAAAGACGTAGCAATGATACCGGGCGATTAATCGGCCCACAAATTCGAGTTCGGTCTTTTAGTGACAGTTTTCCTGCTAGTCAAAGGCATTTGATTACCATATTAATAGTACGGCGAGTGTAGCTCAAACCCTATTTGAACAGAAAAAACGGGGAGGGGGAACGTGTGCCACGCAAAATTCAATTATTCTGGCGAGTTGACGATTGAAAAATAATATGTTTTTTTAAAAATAAATTCCATTTTATCATCATTGTTTACTCAGTAGCTTTATAATTTTATTATTATTATTAATTTTAATATGCGAGTTGACCGGCATCACACACAAGAGAGGTAAACATGACGTCACAACGGATGTGGCTGGCGAGGCGTTGGTTTTTTAAACTAATGAAAAATACCTCTCTAACGTTAACAAAAGATTGAACCGGTCCTCATATTTAGAACAGTGAACTACGAGTCCTCAAAATAAAATATAAAAAAAGACAATTAACCAGCACTGTTTTATTAATTCTTTGGAATTTTTTTTTAAAAATGCCTTGAATCGAGGGCAATGCGGAAAGAGCTGAACGCAAGCGGGGGAAGCGGGCTTTGATGCCATCAGACGACGCCAGGCGACAACATTCTGTTGTTAGTTCTCAAAACATAAGGGGTATAAGGACGAGCGGTTAACCGATTAACCGGTCTTTTTTTGAACGGTAAGCCGGTCCTCAAAAACGAGCGGTCTTAACAACCTTATTACATATTATAGCATTAAAGCTTCATTCATCATTATAAGTAGAATGAGTTAGCAGGACAAAAAGTTATGTAATATTTTTTAATAAATTGTTTAAAAATATATCTAAGTTTGATATTTTTTGTAAAACTATTTTATTTTTAATGAAAATTATTTTAAATTCATTATAAGAAGACTATTTTAAAAAATAGCTTATACTATCTTTTTTTATGGACCAAGGAAAAATAGAAGGATTGGACCTCACCTTATCTGTGGCATTGACATTGGGGTCTTGTGTTAGGAGAGACCTGACCACATCAAAGTGACCTCCCTTAGTGGCCACTAGCAGGGGTGTCCAGGAATTCTGTCCAAGGGAGGTAATGTATAAATTTGTTGTATTCTAAAATGTGGTTGCCCTTGCCTTAAGAATTTTATTTTGATTTTCTCCCCAGTCTTATGTATTGCTTGTAGATGAACAATAAAAATATTTGAATATTTAAGCAATTTTCATTATTCTATAATGGTAGTACTAAAATTGTTCATGAACAAAAGTCATTAGGAGTGATATTCAAAAGTAAAATAAGCACCATCCTTTGACGACTTAGGAACTGATATGTATTCTTTATACGTTTACTCCTGGCAATGATCTAGGATCACTTTAAATCCTCAATGAGAGTTCCCTCCATATAGTTTACTGCCATTAATGATCCCAAACTGGCCTACTACAAAGATCACACCATAACACTGGGATCGCCTGTGATCAGTCAAAACATTTTCCAGAGCCAACTCACCATGCCTGCAGCATCCACATTAGATCCTTCTCCCAACAGTGCATCAACAATCTCTGTGTGACCTTTCCTGGCTGCCCAGATGAGTGGTGTTGTGCCGTACTGGATAAGAACAGAAACAAGGTCAATAACTGTAGCACTGGCTTGAACACATTGGTTATTCCAACACATATGAGCCCACACATACCATTCTTCAAGTATTTGGTAAATATTACTAAAGTAATTCTTTATAATACATGTATTGCATTAAGCCATTTAACCTGCCCTTCAGTATCTGTTCATCTCTTTAACTTTAGTTAACCTGAAGTTGACATTTCTTTTTATGAATTCATATTTTAAAAGAATAAAAATCCACAAATAAATTTTCTAAGAGCGACAAAATGTGGTCTTTGTTGTTGAAAACTAAAGCCCCAAAAACTCTGTATTTTAAAGATGTTAGATTTTGTACGCCAGAAAATCAATTATGGTTACATGGTTTAGGTGAAAGGTTTTTTTCTTAACAGCCCTTCCGAGATGGGTAAACCAGAAAATCCAGACACGCATGTTCAATCTTACCTTGTCTGGCATGTTGATCTTGGCCCCCTTGTCAATTAACATTTTAACAATTTCCGTGTGCCCCCTTCCAGATGCCCAGGCCAGACAGGTCATGTTGTGCTGAGGTCAGAAATAACATGTTTCAACGTTGAGGAAACTTTCTCATTATGATTACAAAGTGTTTTCAAATTATAATACATAACAACCTAGGCAATAGTTTAACAAAATAACTAATAATAATAAAAATAATAATAATAGTTTAACAAATTAACTAGATAATGGTTTGGAAGCACACAAAAAATAACTAATAATAATAATAATAATAGTTTAACGAAATAACTAGATAATGGTTCGGAAGCAAAAAAAATATTTTATTATTATTACATCTACCTTGTATATAAAGAAATTTACTATACCAAAACCAATGTTTGCTTTAAGTTTCGTTGGTCTGTGTGCAAAGTAAAAAAAACTTGTGTGCAAAGTTTCACAGCATCCATTACTTTGCGCAATATTTTTAAAAATTTGCTGCGCATTTGTTCTAAACTGTTTCGAGGATCGGTCACATATCTGTGCTGCCATGCTGCTTAAAAGGAACATTGACTAAAACTTTCATCTTCCTTAATTTAGAAAAGTTTACAATTTACATCTGCCTTCATGTTAGATATGTTTAGTATAATTCAACTTACATCTGCCTTGACGTTAGGGTTCGCCCCTCTGTCCAGAAGCTCACTGACCACAAGGGTGTTGCCTTTATAGCATGCCCACATGATAGGAGTCCAGCCACACTGAAAACCATCAAATTATTTGTAATCTCTCCGTGACACACAATCAATTCTTTTTTAAATGATGTTAGAAGATGAAAACAACAAAATCACCCACATATTCACAAGCACAGTGTTAACTAATCAAAGACTAAAGAAATTATGTTCTACAGAAAAATCACTCGTGCCACAAAACTATCAAATTATAAAAAAATACTTTTAACCAAAAACAAATTTTAATCATGTAACCCAAAAGCCACTATAACTTAGAATGAATATTTACATTGGTTCAGCCAACACACAAGAAAATAAAACATTTATCTGCTCAATGAAACAAGTATTATTTCTGGACATTATAAAAGTTATATCAAAATATATTACGCTAAAAACTAACTATGTCCTCAGTTAAATCCTCATGCAATAACTTTTTATTTTAAAGATTTCATGTAAAAATTATTTCTGTCTCAAAAACACCAAAAAATAAAATTACAATGTTTAGAGCATTGCTTTTTCCTGATGCCCATATTCTAATGAACTAAGGTTGCTTTTAAAGGATGTAAATTATATTTTGTTAAATAACCCATCTACATCTATCAAATTAGAGGCTTGTCCTCACCATGTCAGCATGCTCAATATCAACATTCCTCTCCAACAGTTCTATAACAATTTCTAGATGTCCCTCTTTGCTAGCACACAGTAAGGCATTCCAGTTTTCCTAGACAAATGGCAATGGCAGATTAGCTCATGTGCACAAATCACTCATAGCATTTTTAATTGTTTTATTTTAATTCAGTAAAAGTGTATGCATTAAATTGAATTTTTAGCATATTCTTTACAAATGAAACCTTAAAAGTCTCTCAAAATGAATTAAATAGAGTATTTATAACAATAAAGGTATTTATAGCACAATTTATTGTATGACACATTAATAAGCTTTTATATAAATTATATAAATTATAAACCTTATTTTAATTTATTATTAAAGGCTTAATTTATGTAATGAAGCTTCCTTTTTTTTAAAATCAATTAATAGCATTGAATTTTTAATATTTGTGATTATATCATTTTATACTAATTGAAGAATAACCTGAAATTTCACTACATAGAATTTCATCTGAGGAGCAGAGCTACATGATTAAAAGAACATCACCAAGTGATCAAAGAATTGGTTGCAAGTAAGGAAATATCTCTTTGATCTCCATTGTCCCTGCCTCATTGGCCATGTTAAAATACTGATCGGAGCAATCACTTGTGACCTGAAACCTAAGCAGCTGCAGCTGACTACTTAAAACATTCGTAGTTTCAAATGGAATACATTTTTTAACTCTAAAATTCAAGTCAAAGCTCAAAGATGAATACCATTGATTGTCAGGACTTTATTTTTTTTTAAAAAGAAGCTTGTTAATAATAAAGTTCAAGCTGAATTACTGAAGTAAAGCATAAACACAAATTATTTATTAACTCTTATATATAACTGTACAAAACAACTGACACCAGATAATATTTGGTTGATATAAATCAAGTTAAAATGAGTAGTATACTGAAGCCTTGTCACTTGACATGCTGGGAGTTTATTCAAAGGATTGGACAACTTTAGTAAAGTTAGTCATGGATGGAACATAATCAAGTTGGGAAAGAAACTACGAAGGCTGAAGAACACAAAACACATTGGTGGAGGTGTACAGTGGGGAAACAGTAATTGAAAGTACTTTAACCTGAGGCTTTGATGTCATTAAAGTCATTCATTTAATCAATAAATAAACTCCTGAGTTAAATAGGATTTTATTGATTTCATTTAGCCGTTAATCTAATGATTGATAAGAAAAGACATGGAATAGAAAAAATACACAATTAAAGGTTGTTTCACAAGAATTTACACCTGGTGCAGTGAATGGGCACTAGCGGCTAACAGTATGAGAGCTATAAAAGGTCTTGGGCTAGATGACTGTAAGAACAGCGAGGCAGCTGAGACAATTCTAAACACCAGAAAACAGTACTTACATTATCAACAGCATTGGGGTCCACCCCAGCCTGCAGCAGTTCTCGTACTATGTTCAGGGCCCCCTGCTCACTGGCAATCATCAAGAATGTGCAGCCATTCTGCATAAGAAGTTGTACTTGTCAATAGGGAACTAACAGCTGAATATCTTGAGAACACTTTGTTTCTTCTAAGCAATAATGGCACCCAAAAACAACTAAAAACTCTATTTTACATGTATGTTTCTCACATTATTAAGTTTAATAAATTATATTTAAGGTTACCTTCCATTTATCAAGATAAAAATTGGGTAACAAAAATAATGATAACATTAATAATAACTCTAATATTAATAATAAAACTGGGCTTAAAATTAAAAAAATTTTTTTTTATAGAAATTTAATATGCTTCCAAGTCATACACATCCTCATAAAATGGTGTGACAGAACTGTACACG
Source organism: Radix auricularia (assembly GCA_002072015.1). Taxonomy (NCBI): domain Eukaryota; kingdom Metazoa; phylum Mollusca; class Gastropoda; family Lymnaeidae; genus Radix; species Radix auricularia. The sequence goes on along the minus strand of MUZC01000102.1, from coordinate 949,915 downwards.
ATTCTAGCCGAGGTCTATCAGTCTATCAGAATCAAACCTTGTGTGTTCACATTGTACACGATTCTAGCCGAGGTCTTTCAGTCTATCAGAATCAAACCTTGTGTGTTCACATTGTACACGATTCTAGCCGAGGTCTATCAGTCTATCAGAATCAAACCTTGTGTGTTCACATTGTCTATAGCATCCATGCTATTCAAACCTTACATTTGAATGCTCAATATAATGTGCCAGTACAAGTTTTTGTAGCTCATGTCAAAAAAACTAGCTACTCATTGAAAATTTACCATAGAATTGCATCAAGCACAGATGCCATTCTTTCAAAACTTACCAAAGAATTGCATTAAGCACAGATGCCATTCTTTCAAAACTTACCAAAGAATTGCATCAAACACAGATGCCATTCTTTTAAGAAAAACATAACTTAATAACTGAACAACAAGTCTATCACAAGTGTTATGCCCACATAATCCTCTATTAATTAACGGCAACTATTTCTCAAACATAATGACTTGCTAAATAAACATTTAAAAGGCTGCAATGCACAGCACAGGAATGTTAGTTACTTTAGATTTAATATATCATTATCTCATGTGGGCTGGCATTAAATAATATTGTTTGTTTATAGGTTCTTTAACAATCCATTACAGCTTTATAGCATGTTACTTTTTAATGGTCTCAGAGGAACATTTGCTCTTAAAAGCATCATTTGAAGAAAAAAAAATAAGACATTAAAATATTATAGATAGAGATATTTTTTTCAAAATTATACAATACATGATTGTAATTGTCTTACTGCTTTTAACTCATCATTCCCAACTCAATTGGTCCCTTTCCTCTAATTTAACATTCCAACTCACCTGGTCTCTTTCCTCTAATTTAACATTCCAACTCACCTGGTCTCTTTCCTCTAATTTAACATTCCAACTCACCTGGTCCCTTTCCTCTAATTTAACATTCCAACTCACCTGGTCTCTTTCCTCTAAGTTAACATTCCAACTCACCTGGTCCCTTTCCTCTAAGTTAACATTCCAACTCACCTGGTCCATTTCCTCTAAGTTAACATTCCAACTCACCTGGTCTCTTTCCTCTAAGTTAACATTCCAACTCACCTGGTCCCTTTCCTCTAAGTTAACATTCCAAACTCACCTGGTCCCTTTCCTCTAAGTTAACATTCCAACTCACCTGGTCTCTTTCCTCTAAGTTAACATTCCAACTCACCTGGTCCCTTTCCTCTAAGTTAACATTCCCACTCACCTGGTCCCTTTCCTCTAAGTTAACATTCCAAACTCACCTGGTCTCTTTCCTCTAAGTTAACATTCCAACTCACCTGGTCCCTTTCCTCTAAGTTAACATTCCCACTCACCTGGTCCCTTTCCTCTAAGTTAATATTTCCATTCTCCAGCATACTGTGAACAGCAGAGAGGTCCCTCCGCGAGATGTTGTCCCACAGGAGCTGCGCCTTGAAACTCGTCATCTTTAAGTTTATTCTTGAACAGGTTGGTCACAAACTAATAGAATGGTTAACAACAGGTTCTGCCTGCACTCTCACTTCCCTGTGCTTGTATCTAAAGGAAACAAAACATTTATCAGGTTATTCGATTTGATCTAAGATTGGTCCGACGATGAGGATATTTGATTGAAGAGAATGTAAGTAGTGCAGGAATGACATGCACCTCAAATTTATCCATGTCCATTATTTGCCTCACATGTCACAAACAAATAAGATTACAATTATAATGTCCAGCTGCATTACCACTTTTGTTTAGCTTTAGTAACCAGACAAGGAATATAGTCTTACATCACTATGCCCTTAGACACATTTATGAGGGTATAGATAACACTTTTTAAAGTACAATTAAAAACATGTATATTTGATTCAATCATGATTTGTTCACAAGCCAAAATTATTATATGATATTATAGCAAGGGTGTCCAAAGTCTAGCCCTCAATGCAATTTTTTTAACTTGCCCGCGGCCTCATCTGTAATAATTAATTGACAAGAATATTATTTTCTGTAACGACATTATATTTATTAGAAAAGTCAAAATTTTCTACAGTTTTGAGAACTTCTAATAAAGGCAAAGATCGATGACGTTTGATTTTTTTACAACTTGGACATTGATTTTTAAAATCCCCATGAGGTCAGCGAAGAGGGTGGCAAAGCTTTTAAACTTAACTGCATCATTCACCAAAATGTTCTTTGAGCCAAACACCTTAGATGTGATCATGTCATTAAGCCAGTGATAAAAGCTATAAACTCTAAGGGCCTGTTTCAACGCAAGTTTCAGCAGTTTCTTCTTGACATCCAAGGAGAATGCGGAGATGTGTATGATGAAAGATGGCTCAGTCAGGGGACTGCATTTCAGCGCTTCAACTCATGGAAGATAAGGAACAACCAATTCCAGAATTATCTGATACTGCTTGGCTGGCAGACTTGACATTATTAATTGATATGACAAGTCATCTAAACTTTCTTAAACAAATCTTCAAGGGCACAATGCAGTGGTAAACCAATTATATTCACATATCTAGGCCTTTGGGAACAAGCTACAACTTTTTTTAAAGGCAACTGTCTCAAATGCAGCCTAATCCCACAAATATCCCCTCACTAAAGGAAATCATGACACATTTTCCAGAAAGAAGCTTCAATGAGCAAATGCAGAGGTATGTCGCAGATATCACATCCCTGGCTGATGAGTTTCAAAGACGCTTTCAGGACTTTGCAACTATTGAAAAGGAAATCATGTTTTTTTTCTTAACCTTTCACTGTTGACCCTCATAATGCCTCAGTCAATCTTCAGCTGAAACTCAATGAGTTGCAAAGTGATGTTAAATGTTGCACCAGACAACAACAGCTTTCTCAATTTACTTTTCACCTCAGCTGGATAAAGAGACTCCAAGAGATTCGAACATTTGCTAAGAAAATGCTCAGCTTGCTTGGATCGACATACTTGTGTGAGCAGACATTTTCAGTCATGAATTTTAACAAGAACCGTGTGAGGTTTAAAATAAGTGACTGTTATCTGTGAATATCATGCATATCAAAACAGTGGCATTGAGCCTGACCTCACCTATTTACTGCACTCAAAGATCTCAGTTTCACCCTTCACATTAACATTTTACAATAAAAACATCTCAACAAACATCATTTTTGTTTATTATTTTAATCCAGCACCTGAATATCTTTGCTTCAAAGGAATATGGCCGCCATGCAAAAAGTTTGGACGTCCCTTTACTATAGAACATATCTTGATCAATAAGTGAATTGCTATACAATTAATACAAAGTCATTTTCTTTTTGAAAGACAAAGCTAGTTAATACCTAAATCATTTCTATATTTCATTGATTAATGTGAAGCTACAAGCTAGTTGCATCTCTAACTCTTGCTGACTATAGGACTGGGTGAGGCAGGGGTGATATGGTGGTTAGCACTGAAATTTAACAACAACATCTAAGAAGTACAAAGCACACAGGCCATGATTTAAAACTTGCCCTATAATACAAACATCTGCTATAACACCTTAAAAACAACCCCAAAAAAAAACTTCCATAGGACAAGAGAGGAGTCTGTGACACCTGACACCTTTTACGTGGCGTCCTACCAAAGTCATGAATACAGGTGATCTTGGTCTAATATCTTCTCCTGATGTAAATACTGTATAGAAATCTCAACCACTTCTGTTGATGTAAATACAGTATAGAAATATCAGCCACTTCTGTTGATGTAAATACAGTATAGAAATCTCAACCACTTCTGTTGATGTAAATACAGTATAGAAATATCAGCCACTTCTATTGATGTAAATACAGTATAGAAATCTCAATAACTTCTGTTGATGTAAATACAGTATAGAAATCTCAACCACTTCTGTTGATGTAAATACAGTATAGAAATATCAGCCACTTCTGTTGATGTAAATACAGTATAGAAATATTAGCCACTTCTCCTGATGTATAAAATACAGTATAGAAATCTCAATAACTTCTGTTGATGTAAATACAGTATAGAAATCTCAATAACTTCTGTTGATGTAAATACAGTATGGAAAATCTCACAACAACTTCAGTAGATTTAAAAACAGTACATAAATCTCGGGTGACTTCTGCTGTAAAACTGTCAATGTCTGGTGAAGTCTGATGACTCAGTCCAAGGGAGAAAGGAAAAATTAAAAACCAAATACCATTTTGTATCCAGTTGGTTTCACAGGACCAAAGAAAATATTTATAGTATTAGTACCAAGGTCAAGGTTCACAGTCTTGACACGTTCAAGATGTCCTGGGATTCCAATAATATTTACTGTTGTTGTTTTTCCTTTGTAACAAGGGGGGACCTTATGGCCGCCTGGGTAAGCAAAACTCAAAGACCTCACAGACGAGAACTACATGAACAGGTAAATTCTAACTCTTAAAACGCTTATATTTTTAAATGTAGGTTTTAAAACTGAATGTAAATTCCTAGTACTGTTAAAGATATGAATCACCAATTAAATTTGAATGAAAACTTTTCATGGTCCAAAATCAGTCTGCCCTCATTAGCGGTTTTACAGACGCTGTTAATTATCAGAGTGATTACCTGCACCTTGCAGTGCAGGTGATTTAGCATGGTTCTCAGCATGTGAACATTAGACCCCAAGGATATCAGCTAATTGATTTTAAAATATCACTCGAAATTGGATAACTACTAATTGGATAACTACTAATTGGATAACTACTAACTGGATAACTACTAATTGGATAACTAACTTCTAATCGGAAACTGACCACACATGAGCTCCAATTATTTATTCTTTTTCTTTAATGACAAATGAAGTCCTACAATTGAACAACATTTGATTCATAGCTTCACCCAACAGATAACCTTTGAATCTGGTCGTTGGTCTCATTCCTCCATTCAGCCCTTCTACACAATCTCCTTACTTGACAGATGTAAACATTTGAACAATAAAATCACCGTCAGTCGTCAGGTATAAAAGATTTCCTTACAAGTTACTGATGAGTTCAGCTGTAGAGATTAGAACACATAATCCAAACAACGAAATTCAATAAACCATGTTTATTATTCTTGATATTTAAAAGTCAGGGAGAAAAAGAAAACAAACTGCTCGAGCCAACATTCAGAGAGCTTATTAAAGAGTCTTTGGCCCATCCCCCATGTGTTCCCAGCTAACACATGGGTCGTCCTTAGCGTGTGACTTTTTTTACACTGACATAACAAATCAAATTCCTGCAAGGGTAAACACAAATAAAGCAAATATTTTATGAATGGTGTTGAGATGATGCGTGGCCTGTGGCTTTGGCATCAACAATAATTTTATTCCCCTTCATTTCCATTGTGAGATGAAACTTGAATCAAAGGGAGGTCATTTTAGGTGCTCCTGTTGTTTTTTACCGCTCTTGACTAATGGCTGGTCATAAATCACATCATGTGTACATGTTAACACGGTGACCATAAATAAAGAAATGTGCAGGATATCGAACCAACGAGTCAACTGGGGTGTAACAAAACAGACGTTCGGTGTGCCATGGTGCAGTGCTGCGTGTAGTCCTGTAGTCCAAAACAGAAAGCCACCACCCCACCCCGGGCAAAGATGGTTTGAATGAATGTACACCCCACTTAGACTCACATCACACAAAGACAGTTGACAGAACAAGTGCGTACTTCCATCAGTATGTGTGTCAAATGATTGTTCCACCACTCAGTAACGACGTGGTATGTGCTACACAGAAAGTGGATATTTGGTGTATTTTCTCTCGAATAGTTTATGACCGAGCGTCTGTCTCTGTCAAAACACACCCAACACGTTTGGGTACCTTATCTGACGGAGATAAGGAGATTTTGGGGGAGGAGGGGGGTAATTATAAATCAATGTAACAAAGATAAAAACAGCTAACAGCCTTACATCGGAATCTGACAAAGTAGTTTTTAGTTCATTCACTTTTCTGTGGTTAGCCTGTATCATTGTAAAACGAGCGATTGCCTCTCTCGGTGTATGGACGGCTGGTCATCTTCAGTGGTACAGTGTTAGAATCAGTTACGTAAGTAGACAACGCCCCCCACCACGCCCTTTTCCAGCAAAAAAAAAAAGGGGGGGGGGGAATGGCAACAATGAAACTAGAAAACAATGCCACCTCTTCCATATACAGACCAAATTTTACCAACAAGGGCCGACCAGCGTTATCCCTGTGACTTGTTGTGTATACTTAAGTCTCTAATGGCCCATAATAATTATTGATGGCATTCCAGAATTATCAGGTGGGCTCCACATGGCCAAGGTATCAAGATCAAGTTGTATCAAGATCAAGTTGTATCGAGATCAAGTTGTATCAAGATCAAGTTGTGTCAAGATCAAGTTGTATCGAGATCAAGTTGTATCAATATCAATTTGTATTAGGATCAATTTGTATCAAGATCAAGTTGTATCGAGATCAAGTTGTATCAAGATCAATTTGTATCAAGATCAAGTTGTATCAAGATCAAGTTGTATCAAGATCAAGTTGTATCAATATCAATTTGTATTAGGATCAATTTGTATCAAGATCAAGTTGTATCAAGATTAAGTTGTATCAATAGCTCGTGTTAAATTATCATCTTGATTTTAATTTATTTGTGTCTTACGATCCTCGTCATTATTTTGTTGACCACGCCTTGTTACAAGAGGCAGTCAGTTATCATTGACCAGTGGGTTTAAATATGTCTAGCCATCAGAAATAGTTGGGTTTAAGGAGGTCGAGTAGCCAGCAGTAGCCAGCATTCGACGGGTGCAACTAGGTCGAGTAGTCAGTACTCGTTAGAGGGGAGGGGAGGGAGCAAGGTCGGGTAATCAGCTAATTCATTGTTCGGCGCCATCAGAGGTCAAATAATTGTGCTATGGTTTCTCTGCTCTGTTATGGTTGAACCTGTCATATTGTGACGCATTTGATTATGTTAAGGTTCGCTCTGTCACAACGCTCCCCCCTTCTCCCACACTTGGACCACACTCAGATGTCTCCATTTATACGACGCCTCATGCATTCCGTTCATCAAGCAACAAACTGATGGATCAGACATCGTGCCAGGTCAGGGGGCGCCAGACTATCATCAAAACGGTTGCTAACAGAACAAGAAAGTGAAGACGGGTAAGAAAAAATTCTGAAACAAACGACAAAAAAAGTGTGTGTTCGGTGGGTGTGGGGGTCCGAAGTAACTAGGTGTGAAATGATAGGGTCCGAAGTAACTAGGTGTGAAATGATAGGGTCCGAGGTAACTAGGTGTGAAATGATAGGGTCCGAAGTAACTAGGTGTGAAATGATAGGGTCCGAAGTAACTAGGTGTAAAATGATAGGGTCCGAAGTAACTAGGTGTGAAATGATAGGGTCCGAAGTAACTAGGTGTGAAATGATAGGGTCCGAGGTAACTAGGTGTGAAATGATAGGGTCCGAAGTAACTAGGTGTGAAATGATAGGGTCCGAAGTAACTAGGTGTGAAATGATAGGGTCCGAAGGAACTAGGTGTGAAATGATAGGGTCCGAAGTAACTAGGTGTGAAATGATAGGGTCCGAAGTAACTAGATGTGAAATGATAGGGTCCAAAGTAAATAGGTGTGAAATGATAGGGTCCGAAGTAACTAGGTGTGAAATGATAGGGTCCGAAGTAACTAGGTGTGAAATGATAGGGTCCGAAGTGGGTCCGAAGTAACTAGGTGTGAAATGATAGGGTCCGAAGTAACTAGGTGTGAAATGATAGGGTCCGAAGTAACTAGATGTGAAATGATAAACAGTTGACAGTTTAGTTTTAGCACCGCTCATCTATTACATCCTGGTTATTCCTACCCCCCCCCCACACCCTCCGGCTAAATCTCCCTTTTAATGTACACACAGTTGTAATACAAACATCCTCTCTTTGGGAAACAGACTAATCTCGACACTCTCAATTTTAGTCAATCAATATAGAGAAGCTATGGAGATTCATTGGTGATACTCAAGAGTCAGCGGAGGTGGTCACTATCCTGTCCATGATAATTTAGTGGGAGTAATTTCACGTGAAAGCTTAAATAATCCACCCTCCTCCATCATAGCCACTACCTCCACCCTCCTCCATCATAGCCACTACCTCCACCCTCCTCCATCATAGCCACTACCTCAACCTTCCTCCATCATAGCCACTACCTACACCTTCCTCCATCATAGCCACTACCTCCACCCTCCCCGATCATAGCCACTACCTCAACCTTCCTCCATCATAGCCACTACCTTAACCTTCCTCCATCATAGCCACTACCTCAACCTTCCTCCATCATAGCCACTACCTCAACCTTCCTCCATCATAGCCACTACCTCAACCTTCCTCCATCATAGCCACTACCTCCACTCCCCCATCATAGCCACTACCTTAACCTTCCTCCATCATAGCCACTATCTCCACCCTCCTCCATCATAGCCACTACCTCCACCCTCCTCCATCATAGCCACTACCTCCACCCTCCTCCAACATAGCCACTACCTCCCCTCCCCCATCATAGCCACTACCTCCACCCTCCTCCATCATAGCCACTACCTCAACCTTCCTCCATCATAGCCACTACCTCCACTCCCCCATCAAAGCCACTACCTCCACCCTCCTCCATCATAGCCACTACCTCAACCTTCCTCCATCATAGCCACTACCTCCACCCTCCTCCATCATAGCCACTACCTCCACCCTCCTCCATCATAGCCACTACCTCCACCCTCCTTCATCATAGCCACTACCTCCACCCTCCTTCATCATAGCCACTACCTCCACCCTCCTTCATCATAGCCACTACCTCCACCCTCCTTCATCATAGCCAATCGTGCCAGGTCAGGGGGCGCCAGACTATCATCAAAACGGTTGCTAACAGAACAAGAAANCCATCATAGCCACTACCTCCACCCTCCTCCATCATAGCCACTACCTCCACTCCCCCATCATAACCACAACCTCCACTCCCCCATCATAGCCACTACCTCCACCCTCCACCATCATAGCCACTACATCCAACCTCCCCCATCATATCCACTACCTCCACTCTCCCCATCATAGCCACTACCTACACCCTACTCCATCATAGCCACTAACTCCACTCCTCCATCATAGCCACTACCTCCACTCCCCCATCATAACCACAAACTCCACTCCCCCATCATAGCCACTACCTCCACCCTCCTCCATCATAGCCACTACCCCCACCCTCCTCCATCATAGCCACTACCTCCACCCTCCTCCATCATAGCCACTACCTCCACCCTCCTCCATCATAAACACTACCCCCACCCTCCTCCATCATAGCCACTACCTCCACCCTCCTCCATCATAGCCACTACCCCCACCCACCTCCATCATAGCCACTACCTCCACCCTCCTCCATCATAAACACTACCCCCACCATCCTCAAACATAGCCACTACCTCCACCCTCCATCATAGCCACTACCTCCACCATCCTCCATCATAGCCACTACCTCCACCCTCCCCCATCATAGCCACTACCTCCACCCTCCTCCATCATAGCCACTACCTCCACCCTCATCCATCATGGCCACTACCTCCACCCTCCATCATAGCCACTACCTCCACCCTCCATCATAGCCACTACCTCCACCATCCTCAAACATAGCCACTACCTCCATCCACCATCATAGCCACTACCTCCACCCTCCTCCATCATAGCCACTAACTCCACTCCTCCATCATAGCCACTACCTCCACTCCCCCATCATAACCACAACCTCCACTCCCCCATCATAGCCACTACCTCCACCCTCCTCCATCATAGCCACTACCTCCACACTCCATCATAGCCACTACCTCCACCCTCCTCCATCATAGCCACTACCTCCACCCTCATCCATCATAGCCACTACCTCCACCCTCCATCATAGCCACTACCTCCACCCTCCATCATAGCCACTACCTCCACTCTCCCCATCATAGCCACTACCTCCACCCTCCTCCATCATAGACACTAACTCCACTCCTCCATCATAGCCACTACCTCCACTCCCCCATCATAACCACAACCTCCACTCCCCCATCATAGCCACTACCTCCACCCTCCTCCATCATAGCCACTACCTCCACTCCCCCATCATAACCACAACCTCCGTTCCCCCATCATAGCCACTACCTCCACGCCCCCATCATAACCACAACCTCCACTCCCCCATCATAGCCACTACCTCCACCCTCCATCATAGCCACTACCTCCACCCTCCCCCATCATAGCCACTACCTCCACTCTCCCCATCATAGCCACTACCTCCACCCTCCTCCATCATAGCCACTAACTCCACTCCTCCATAATAGCCACTACCTCCACCCTCCTCCATCATAGCCACTACCTCCACCCTCCTCCATCATAGCCACTACCTCCACCCTCCTCCATCATAGCCACTACCTCCACCCACCATCATAGCCACTACCTCCACCCTCTTCCATCATAGTCACTACTACCACCCTCCTCCATCATAGCCACTACCTCCACCCTCCTCCATCATAGCCACTACCTCCACCCTCCTCCATCATAGCCACTACCTCCATCCACCCTCCTCCATCATAGCCACTACCTCCACCCTCCTCCATCATAGCCACTACCTCCACCCTACTCCATCATAGCCACTACCTCCACCCTCCTCCATTATAGCCACTACCTCCACCCTCCTCCATCATAGCCACTACCTCCACCCTCCATCATAGCCACTACCTCCACCCTCCATCATAGCCACTACCTCCACCCTCCTCCATCATAAACACTACCTCCACCCTCCTCCATCATAAACACTACCTCCACCCTCCATCATAGCCACTACCTCCACCCTCCTCCATCATAGCCACTACCTCCACCCTCCATCATAGCCACTACCTCCACCCTCCTCCATCATAGCCACTACCTCCACCCTCCTCAATTATAGCCACTACCTCCACACTCCTCCATCATAAACACTACCTCCACCCTCCTCCATCTTAGCCACTACCTCCACCCTCCTTCATCATAGCCACTACCTCCACCCTCCTTCATCATAGCCACTACCTCCACCCTCCTTCATCATAGCCACTACCTCCCCCCTCATAGCCACTACCTCCACCCTCCTCCATCATAGCCACTACCTCCACCCTCCTCCATCATATCCACTACCTCCACCCTCCTCTACTTTAGCCAC
>MUZC01000102.1:927879-938534 GCA_002072015.1 Radix auricularia | reverse complement strand
CCTCCATCTTAGCCACTACCTCCACCCTCCTCCATCTTAGCCACTACCTCCACCCTCCTCCATCTTAGCCACTACCTCCACCCTCCTCCATCTTAGCCACTACCTCCACCCTCCTCCATCTTAGCCACTACCTCCACCCTCCTCCATCTTAGCCACTACCTCCACCCTCCTCCATCTTAGCCACTACCTCCACCCTCCTCCATCTTAGCCACTACCTCCACCCTCCTCCATCTTAGCCACTACCTCCACCCTCCTCCATCTTAGCCACTACCTCCACCCTCCTCCATCTTAGCCACTACCTCCACCCTCTTTCATCATAGCCACTACCTCCACCCTCATAGCCACTACATCCACCCTCCTCCATCATAGCCACTACCTCCACCCTCCTCCATCTTAGCCGCTACCTCCACCCTCCTCCATCATATCCACTACCTCCACCCTCCTTCATCATAGCCACTACCTCCACCCTCCTCCATCATAGCCACTACATCCACCCTCCTCCATCATATCCACTACCTCCACCCTCCTCCACCATAGCCACTACCTCCACCCTCCTCCATCATAGCCACTACCTCCACCCTCCTCCATCATAGCCACTACCTCCACCCTCCTCCATCATAGCCACTACCTCCACCCTCCTCCATCATAGCCACTACCTCCACCCTCCTCCATCATAGCCACTACCTCCACCCTCCTCCATCATAGCCACTACCTCCACCCTCCTCCATCATAGCCACTACCTCCACCCTCCTCCATCATAGCCACTACCTCCACCCTCCTCCATCATAGCCACTACCTCCACCCTCCTCCATCATAGCCACTACCTCCACCCTCCTCCATCATAGCCACTACCTCCACCCTCCTCCATCATAGCCACTACCTCCANCCCCCCCCCCACACACACACAGAACGTTGACAGTGTAAGGGGAAACGATCCGATGAAATGCCCGTGTCTGGAGATCCAAAAGTGGCCCACAGAACAACGCCCTGCTGGTGTGGTGTTGACCCAAGTGACGTCAGAACAACGCCATGCTGGTGCAGTGTTGACCTAGTGACGTAGTGTAAGGCTGGACATATCTGGGCCTCTTTAACTTCACATTTAGACCAACCTCTGACGTAACTGCTGTTCGTGAATGACCTGTCGTGGAAATACCCCGATTAAAGAAACAAAAATAACAAAGTACCCAGTACTTGGTGCCCCGTACACAAATGGGTGGTTCTCGTCCGGCATTTCCTCTCTGAATATAGTTAGTCACGTTCTAGTCCTCACTGAATAATGCAGGCAAACAACCAATTTCGGTTGTGGTTCTCACACGGAGGACATTGCAAGAAAACTTAAAGACTTGTAAATATAGGCGAAAACAAAATAGTTTTTTTTTAAAAAACAAAATCTTCACTGACGGCCACTAGAGTTTACTGCGTGCCACTCTGTCCTACCAGGAACAGAACAAGACAATGCACGAGAGTTTAGAACCAGATCAAAATTTGAAACGTCCAGGGGCAGACAATCAATATAAGAGCTCGTCACCGAGACGTGTCAGTTGATCAAATAATTGGTGTCGAAATGTCGTTGGTCGTGAGTGTCTAGCCACGCACTTCCGTCAAACAAAGGGGGAGGGGGTGTGGGTAAGATTGGGCCATGTAATTACAAGAAATACAGTGGCTGTGATGGAGGAATAAGGTGTTTTCAAAACGTAAGGCTGTAGGTCATAAGTCGTGCTGTACTCCTCGACCCAACTTTATACAAGAACTGTGTGTCACGAGAACACATGGACAAATGTAGTAAGAGCAACTTTGCTTGTAAATAAGTATGCATCTTATGAAGTTATCACAAGTAAAGAATTGATTATTGCTGGCTGTTCAAAAATGCATATATAATTTGTTTACAAATTACACCAAGCTGCAATCCAACTGCAGTGAAAGGCAGTCTCAACCTATGTTCCCTTTAAGTTAAGCTAAAAAAAATTATTTTATTTAAAAGCTTTATCGCAGTCCTATTCTATATGATATATTTCATTTTAAGCTGCGCGGCTGCGCATATATCTGAAAGATGTCACACAACAGTTTAGAATTACCGTACATCAGATTTCGATAATAATACAACAATATTTATTTTCGGGGTGTCTGATTTGTTTAATTATTATTTTTAAAATTTTATTCAAAAAAGGGGGGAAGGGGGTTTGAAGCTGTGCAACTATACACACAACTTTGTTATTTTGCACACGGCCCAACAAACCTTAGAGAGAACATTGGTCTCAACACCTGGTGTCTAAGGTGTGAGCAGGAGTCAGTCCAAGTCACAACAACAAGATTTCCTCACGTTCAGATCTGACATCAGTTGGCGAGCACTGAGATTTGTGGGCCAAGGGATTACAAATGACTGCAGGGAGAAAACATGCCAGTGATTCCCAGTCATTCAGCTTCACTGGCCCGGGTGCTCGTCCTATACACTTTGAGGAACGCTGAGAGTGTGAGCAAGTCTTTTAGTCAGGGTTTGGTTCTAAACAAAATGAGGGGTAGGACTGAGGGGTTTGGTTCCCATGCCATATGTCTACCGGCTAACGCAGGGGTCGGGAAACCTTTTGTCTGAGAGAGACATAAACATCACATATTTCGAAAAATTATTTTGTGAGAGCCATACATTATGCTTAAAACTAAAAATTCAAGTAAATGTGTGCATTGTGTGTCATTTCAACATTAAAAGTACAATAATTATGTCTCTGAATTCTTTTTAATAATATTAATATTTTTATACTGTTTTTTAATATGCAATTATTATGTAGATCAAAGTATGCTGAATAAATGTTTTGTTTTTATTATCCAACATTTGTTTTAGAGCTAGATGCAGCCATCAAAAGAGCCACATCTGGCTCGCGAGCCAAAGTTTCCCGACCCCTGGACTAACGCATCTGTCACCTTTTTTTTGCGTCCCATAACCTCGTTGCGCCATTAGAGATTTCTCGAGGTTTGGTAGACTTTGGCGGCGCCCACCTCCTCTCCATATCAGCAAAGGATTTTTTTAGCAATAATCATTTATCTCGGGGCAAAGACTTGGCTAATGGACCACTTCAGAAACAAATGGTTCTAGGAGTGGGCTTACAATACGACTGCCAGGTGTGTGTGGGGGGGGGGGGTATTCGCTAACAGCCTCAGGCCATCCCGATGAGACCAGTGGTGTAGTTTGAGTCGCAAACATCAGAGTTTAATGACTCAAATACGAACAGAGCACTGCCCAACTAACTCATATTTCAACAAGCTAGACCATAACAGGGACTCGAACTGCCGTCATTGCAGCCTAGCCTCTGAAACAGTACTACACCTGTTGACTTCGTGTACCGCGCAAGGCAGAGCCGGGGAGGTTAGGGAGGTAAAAAAAAGTCCCACGTGAGGACAGCGTTGTATGCCACTGCTCAGCAGATGAAGCAGATTGCCCAGGTATTAGCCAATGCCTTAAGAGACCAAGTCTCAGGCCAAAAGAATATGTAGAAGAAGATGCAATAGCCATTAATCAATGTTTCTTCTTGTGCTTTAGCGTGGGCTCGACCCAACGCCCTTCAGCTTGTGAGGCAAGCGCACTGTTGACTTCGCTATCCTTACATGCGGGTATTATTTGGTATCTGAACCTGGGCGTCCATAGCAACGCCAATGATTGTTTAATTTACATTTCATATTTTTTGTTGTTGCTTCACCATAAGACACGGACGTTTGTTTTTAAACATAAACAGACATTTTAGCTTAAGTAGTTTATATGTAACTTTTGGACCCTATCAATCGGCCACAATGGCGATAGCATCGGGAACGGAAGACAAGAAGCAAAGCCGTCAAAAGATGAGATACATCTGACAGTCAACCACTGGAACACGTGCGTGTGTGAGCTGCTGGTAGCTGCAGGGAGATTGTCTAGAAATAAACCAACGATAATGTCACGAGTTGAACACGTCTGTCATCAAAGAACTGAGCTGGTCAAAACACGGCGCTACGTAGCACACGATGTTAGGTATAACACATATAAAGAGAACGTGGTGCAGATCTCAACTGTCTTTGAATTCAGCCCAGGAAAGAGTTTGCCTAAATTTATTATAAAATATTCGGTTCTAATTTTTAAAAACTTTAAAACTGTTTATTAACATAGAATAATTATTATTTGCAAGCTTTTGTGGTCAAATAATTTTACAGCGTTATTTTTTTCATCACAGTTTTTAAAAATATATTATTAGCCAATATTTGGGTAAAGTTTGTTTTTTTCATTCGATGTTCGCACTTGCCTATGAGTTTGTTTGTTTTGTTGTCCCCCCCCCCTCCCACACCCCAACAAATTTCTTGAAATCATCAAATTGAATGTGCGTGTGCCAGGAATTTTGTGAGCTATTTCAAACAAGTTTAGCTAGAAGCTGAAACTTGTCACACGTGCGCGTCATTGAAGATACAAATTAGACGCGATTTCAGTTTTCATTACGTGTTGGTCTTGAAGCGCTTACTAAGACTTATCTTCAGATTGAAAAAAGCAAGCACACCCACAAATGATTAATAACAACAATATAAATGGAATATAGAGGATTTGTCAAAACAATTCTTGAAGATAGACATTTATAATCTGGTGTAGTCTTTCTATAAGTTTGATCAATAAATAAAGTCTATGTTTAGATAGATTATTTGGTTGACATGATATGTGATTTAATGGGCTCGCC
The DNA here is from genome assembly GCA_002072015.1 of Radix auricularia. Taxonomy (NCBI): domain Eukaryota; kingdom Metazoa; phylum Mollusca; class Gastropoda; family Lymnaeidae; genus Radix; species Radix auricularia. The sequence continues at coordinate 933,846 of MUZC01000102.1, read as the reverse complement.
CGTAACTCGACTGTCTCGTGTTTACATAACGTGTCAGCTGAGATCCTTGATTGGCGGGGAAGGGAGGGGGAGGGAGCCGGGAAATGAAAAATGTAGCTACAGAATTTAGTGAGGGGGGGCGGTCGGGGAGAGACTGAGAATGATGTGATGTAGCCCTAATTCCATGAACATTAAACTTGGCCTAGCCACCATCTCTTTCAACCAACATTACTTTACAACAAGCAATAAAAGATCATATTGTCGTCTTGTTTGATGGCCGCCATATAATGACACATTGACAACATACAACACATGACATATAGGCAAAATACTATAACAAGAACAAATTACAGTTAAATTAATGAGGAAAATATAGACAACTTCACTCCTGGACTACACTGGTCTTTCATGTAAAGAGTAGAAATAAAATCCCTTCTAACGAATGCACGTTTGTAATCTTGTTATCTGCTTTGTGACAAAATGACCACATACTAGATACACTCAGTCAGTCGATAATGTAACATTGCGCACTCGATCAACCCAGATATCAGTTAACACAAGAAGCTATTGGGGGTGGCGGTGGGGTCCTGGTGGTTCACGATACGTGTGGTGGCAGGAGGAAAGGTGGTATAGGAATTGTGTGGTCAACTGGGGGTATGGTGTTTAGAGGCGTGGCCTGCTGGGGGTATGGTGTTTAGAGGCGTGGCCTGCTGGGGGTATGGTGTTTAGAGGCGTGGCCTGGTGGTGGTATGGTGTTTAGAGGCGTGGCCTGTCGATTTTCAATTACCATTAATTTCATTCATGCCACCAATAAAACCTACAAAAATTATGTGGGGGGTCCGCGGACTGGTGCCATCTGCCGAAGTTATAAAGAAAGGAAAGAAAAATCTATGTATCATCCTCCATTTGCAACCATTAATTCTAATCCTATAGAATATGTCAATTTTTCAGCAATAAGCACAAAAAATTAAACAAATAAAATAAAATAAATTATATTTCTCTACAATGAGAGTACGGGGAAAATAGTACATGGAAAATAGTACATGGGTTCCTTGTGCAATGGAAAATTCCTGCCAGTCCACAAAACTAAAAATAATTTTGAGAGGCACTGCACTAGTGGATGTAAGGTGGGGTTTTTTCCACCCTGCAAAAACATATCAAATGCATGTACCACCATTAAATATATAGAAACTATTTCCACTGATGAGAATACTGCACACTCCACAGAAATTTCTTTTTCAAATATTTTAACATAGAAAGTCAGTCAATAAGAATTGATATCTAATTCTGCTATCTTCAAAAAAATAAATGACATACCTAAGAATTGAAAACCAGTTTAACTTACCAGATGTTGTGTCAGTATTCCTACTAATCATTTCTTTGCTTTTTCTATACTTCATATCTGTTTGAAAAAAAAAGAAAATAGAATTATTAGAGCTACAATTAATAAATTAATATAATCTAGTTCTAGTAACTTAGGCTTCTCGAACAAATTATTGTAGCTTGTGTTTGCCATCTAGTACACTTGTAGGGGTTTTTATTTTTTTATACTATTTAATGAGCATTACACCAATATATACCCTTGCTAAAAATAGTATTTTTGTTATGTGAGCCCAATAAAAGCCATAGAAGTCAACATAAATAATTTATAACTCATATAATATGAAAATGACCATTTTAATTCTAGCCTTTAACTATTGCGAAAATCTGTGACTTGAGAATAGTTAAGAAGTGTGTTGTTCCAGTTTGAATAACCATTAAATTTTATGTTTGTGAAACCCATTTAGAATAAAATATGTGATATATATTTACATAAAATATGAGGTCATGTCAGTTTGGACCTTCAAGAAGAAAACATTAATCGCTCTCTATTAGACAGTAATGTCTATCTCTTTTGTTTTTAAGCCCAAAACAATAAGAGTTAGAAGCCTAAAGTAGGGACTTTGACATAAAATTCAAATGTTGTCCAATAGGCTCAAATAATATATCATTTTAAAGGGCTTGCTTTTCTAAGACCCATTTTCAAAAACACTTGTTTTGTCTTTCTTTTTTCTTTACAGAAGTGGAGTTAACAATTTTTTTTGGACAAATATGTTTCCCTTTATATAACCTATATAATTAACTCTGTTAACTTGTGACCCAAATTTCAATTTCTGTACTCTTTCAATCACAACTTTTTCATTTTTATAGATAACTGCACCAAATTTTCAGGAGACATTCTTAATGCAATATACAACACAATTAGCAACAAAGGTTCCAGATAGCTTAACAAATTGTATTTTGAAATTTTTTTAGGGCTGTTGATGATTAATTTAAATTTTATCGTTAACTTATGAAAAATTAACATTAATTAATTGTTAATTTTGATTAAAGCCAAAAATTAAAATTTATGATGTCATAAATAACACTCTTTAAACGTTCTTGTTAAAAATCTCAATAACACTGTAATGTCTCTTTTAAATGTCATCTTTTAACCAACTAATCAAAAAGACAAGTTTGTTGACATTATTTGGTTCAAGTGATGAGCGGGTATAACTGACAATATAACCAGCCAAGCTGAACAATCATTCACATGGAAATGAGGTAGCTTGTAAGTACAAAACGGTCTTGGCAAGAAACGACATCATTGTATATTGGTGTTCATTAAGTTTCCACCATTGTAGAGGGGGTTGCCTCTCACAGCTCAGTGGATAGCTGTCTTTGTTCGGGTTGGGTCCCTAGCCTTTGTGGATCCCTCCACTTCCTACAAGGCAGTAGGGCTGATTTTGGTCCACCCCGGGTATTTTATTTCCCCAGTACTCTCCATATCTGGTGGGCTTTCCCCTATCCGCCGGCTGGGGAGCGCTCGATAAAAGATCAGCATCTCCCACAGTAGCAAGTGATAAGCAGCAGAAAGGGAAATGGAAGGAGCACTTTGAAGAGCTCTTAAACAGGTCAGAACCAAAGAATCCACCAGATATCCAACCAGCTGATAATGACCTGCTAATTGACTGTAATAATAATATAAAAATAACCCATTTTCAGACCATGAGGGCATTTGGGGCAAGTGAATTAGCTTCACAAGTTTCATTGACCACTAACGAGCAGGGGATTGTGTGGTTACCACGATGTGTTTTTAATAGATAAGAAGTATAATTAAATTTATATAATATTAAATGTGAATCATAGAAATCTTTTGGTCAAATTTTGGGTTTAATTCTATTTGAAATAATATTTCTATAAATTATTAGTATTATTAAGCCATAGGCTATGCCAGGGTCTCCAAACTATGGCCTGTGGGCCGCAGATCTCTCATCCAGCCCCTGGAGACCTTTCATTCTCCAATAAAAAAGATACTTTAGATACTATTTTTACCTGTAGTTTAAGTTTACCACAAAACTTAGTAGTTGGTGTTTGTTTTCGGCCCCCAAACTGCTGTTTGACAGTTAACTCTTAAAGTCGCAAAGCGTCGTAATGCGTCTCTTCCCGCTATCCCTAAAGCGTCGTAATGCGTCCCTAGATACAAATCTCGTTAGAAATGAGATCTCGGAAAGTAAAAACTCTTCAATGCTTGAAAACCGATGTATTTGACTTCCGGCAATGGCGGCCTTTGCCGGCACTAGTGTTAACGCTCGATTCGCGATGTTTTTTGGTAGTTTTAACGGGTTTTTTTTCGAAGATACGTTTTTGTTATACTTCATTACTAAAATAATAGTTCTAAACTACAGGTAAATATTGTTTCAAACTCAGTACGGTCTTTTGGATGCGTAAAATAGCCATTCTTAGCCTTAAAAATGAAGTCAGTATGACAATAATATTATAAATGGATTTTACGCAAATTTTTTAATTTCATAACCGGTTGATCGTAATACGGGAAATCCTTACGGGACTGAGGCGGAAGTTTTCCAAAAACCTTATGGGGCTTTAAGAGTTAATGCGGCCCTCTGGCAGACAATTTTGGAGAACCCTGGCTATGCTATAGGTCATAGACTTGATTCTATTTAATTTATGTAATTTTTAAATTTAAATGTAGGCTTAGTGCTTAGACTTAGTACTTGATTTAGTTTTTAGTTTAGCTACTTAAACTTAAACTACTAACTTAATAAATGATAAATGCTCTTTTTTCTGTTTGGTCGAAGGTTGCTATCCAATTCAATTATCAATGAATTGAATTCAATCAACCAAATGATAATCTATTAGTTCAATCTATTCAATCATTACATTTAATTCATTTATTATTTATAATTTTTAATTTTATTTGTCATTGTGACAAGATCAATGAATGAGAATGAACTATGTCTTTCCAACAAGCCTTCGGGTGTTAGAAACTCTGGATTTAGCGTCATTAAATAGAGTGAAAAACACAGACCAATTTTCAATATAAATAAAAATAATAAAATATATATTACTGAATACATGTATGTCGTGAGACTTACTTTGAATTCACCTTTTGCCTTTTACCTTTGTTTAGCTAGACGCCATTTTTGTTCAGCTGATGCTAATAACAGAGAGTTATCCTCCCTTAGCTAGGAAAAGCCTTTGAATCAATAACAATGTCAATTCAATACTGACAATACTAATACTTGAGCGATTAAAAGAAATCAGAAATGTATCAGATAATAGAGAAAAGTTAAAGGAAGTGTGAAAAATATAAAATTACTTACACACATTACCGTTGATTACCTGATCCACTGATCTTATTATATCCAGATACAAATCACTGAAAATGAAATGAATTCTTTATTTCCATTTCCGAAGTCCAATCCTATATTTGTATAGTGAAAATAATCGAATACGAATTTGTAAGGTTACAAAACGTTGCAAAGCTGGTCTGGTCCTCAGTATGTGTACATAGTCATGGCATGGCATTAGGTTAGAATTAAACTGTAAAAAATGTTGTGTGTTTTTTTAAAACTGATTCAATTGTGAAAGTCTGTTAACACATGTGAAAAAACACTAATGAGAGGGATTAGTCCACTCAGAATGTATATTTTAGGGGTGGCAGTACCTGACAACTGCCGAGCTTCATTTCGTGTACAAATTCAAATTCTCGGGTTGCACAACCCCTAGCAACCCAACCCCTAACCCCCTATTAGCAGTTAAACTCCAAAAGAGTTTTTCAGGGAACTATGAAAGATTTAGTGCCGACATGGTTTTTGGGTTTGGTCTAAAGAAATGTATAAAACATGATTGGGGAAATCCCAAAGAAAGAAAAACATTTATATGCGTTGTGGAAAATTGTGGCTCAAGAAATTTTCTTTTTTATTGCTTTGTTTGGTTATTCTTTTGCATATTTGCTGTCAAATATTACATGAAACGTATTTCTAAAAGTCTAAAAAGCTGGATCATTTTGAAAAGATATCCAGTTAATATTGTTAACACGAGTGTCAAAATATTTTAACATTTCTTTGTCGGATGATTTTGTAAGAAAAAATACCATGAAATAATACGAAGGTAGTTAGACAAGCCAATAGCCTATAATTCAAGTTAATAAAGCAATAAATCCTACCTCACAGAATGTTACCCAAAACAGAATTATCGTTGGGGAGAAGGGGCAGATATTTAGTTAGGACAAGAAGCCTTGAAACCAGTGACAAGATTACGTGCCATTTTGTCCTCACCTTTCAAATCTGAACCTGTTATATTTATAGCTAATTGCCTATCAATCTTCAAAACAAATTCATTTAGCTCTACGTCCATGATCATCTATACCAGTGGCGTCACTAGGGTGTGCGGACAGCACCGAGTGACACAATCATTCAAGGGATGACACCAAAATGTTAATGGAGTAAGTCGTGAAGGGGTAACACCATGAGCTACCGCACTGGTGACACCAATGCTAGTGACACTTCTGATCTGTACCTCTGTATATCTTTTGGAAACGACTTTTGGGGATTTTATTTATTCATATACTTGAATTATCCTTTCATTTATACGGCAATTCTATTTCTATAATAATTTCATTTCAATACTTGTAATTGCGAGCATTTCTTTCTCTCCCTCCCTTAT
>MUZC01000102.1:896602-918120 GCA_002072015.1 Radix auricularia | reverse complement strand
AGAATTGATTATAAACTGTAGCTAAAATTGTTTAATAACTTGTTTTTACAATATTCACTTGTTTTTACAACATTCACTTGTTTTTACAATATTCACTTGTTTTTACAATATTCACTTGTTTTTACAAATATTCACTTGTTTTTACAACATTCACTTGTTTTTACAATATTCACTTGTTTTTACAACATTCACTTGTTTTTACAATATTCACTTGTTTTTACAAAATTCACTTGTTTTTACAATATTCACTTGTTTTTCAATATTCACTTGTTTTTACAATATTCACTTTTTTTTACAATATTCACTTGTTTTTACAATATTCACTTGTTTTTACAACATTCACTTGTTTTTACAATATTCACTTGTTTTTACAACATTCACTTGTTTTACAACATTCACTTGTTTTTACAACATTCACTTGTTTTTACAATATTCACTTGTTTTTACAATATTCAGTTGTTTTTACAATATTCACTTGTTTTTACAATATTCACTTGTTTTTACAATATTCACTTGCTCTATAAGACTTCCATCTATCAGGATAAAGGAGTTAAAACATTTTTGTATGTACTGGTTTGGCTCCCTCCGATAAAAATTGTCTGCACAGTGAAAATAAAAGTTTGAATTTGATTTTCAGGTGTCTGAAGCTGGGCCTCTGTTCTGTGTGGCTTTTGGGGCAACTATCTTGATAGTCATTGGCATGGTAACCAAGAGTTGTCTTTCTTTTTATTAAATTCAAAAATTATAGCAGTATTTTTATTGTGTGTTTAAGTCTATTAAAATATCATTATATTGTTTAGTTTTCCTTGATAGATTTTAAGACTTTAAAATTTTCCATGAAAAGATTTTTGTTGTTTATTTCCAGATCCATTTCCTTATAGCCCTGGCTGCCAACTACACGCGTATCAAGATTTCTAGAGAGCTGACAGACTACAGAGATGCTGTAGAGATGGAGGAGCTGGATGTTCACACTACAGAGAAGAAAGGTCCCCCACCTTACAGGGACGCTAGTGATATATAACCAGAGTAGCTTGTAACTACACAGTAGATAACTTAGACACCAGCTCATCTTTGATACAGAAATGTTGTCATTTCTAGATCCCAGTTCAATAACTTATAGCAACCAGTCCATGCTCTTTGAGAAAAAAAGATTGTGTTACTAAGGCCATGAATCAAATTCATTTCATAACTTTGACTTTTATTTTCACATCTAGTGGGAAGTAGTTTTAAATTGGCTCTTGTGGAAAACCCACTTATTTTGTATCTTAATTTTTTTGTTTATCAGGTATCTATGAATAAGTTTTGGTTCAGGTGCTAACAATGTCTTGCATTTGGCAGTTTCATTTGTCTAAAGATTTCAAAAAGACTAAAGTAAAGCTGTCCAAAGAAGAAGTTTTAAAAAATTTATTGATCACATAATTGGCATTGTTTTTTACTACTTTTCATGTTTTTTAAATTTATTTCTTGAAATCATAAAAATAAAAACATCAATTTTCTTATGTCTTTAATTGAATAAGATAAGTCTCTAATGTAAGAATGCATGTAAATCATAATATTTGCTTTCTTTGTGTGTTGTACCAAACAAGAAAGTAAAAATAGCTTTATTGTCTATTTTATATGATCATGTCAAGCCATTAGACCTTGACCAAGGCGTGTTCTGCATTTTGATCAATCATTTTCTGAAGTGTCCAATTTCTAGGGGCTAGAGTCTAACTCTGGTAGAATTGATTATAAACTGTAGCTAAAATTGTTTAATAACTTTAAATTAGGTGAAGGTTTACTTGTTCATTTTATCTCTTTTCGTAAATATTAATTCATTTTTTAAAATCTTATGATGTATTTTTCTAAGTGCTAAGTCTGTTAATATTCAGACTGATGAAGTTCTGTGTTGTGACATTTGGAAGATATTTGATCCATGTATTTGCCATTGTTGATACTGTGCTAATGAGGAAAAAGTCATTCATTTATATCTCTGTAAAGAGCAAGCAGATGCTTAATATCTATTCTTTAAAATAATATCAATTTTAGATATATGTAAAACCTATAAAAAACCTATAAACCAATCTAATACAGTTTCTTGATAAAATATGCATTCAAATCAAACCGCACACTGAATTAAAATACCGATTTGTACTATTATCCTGGAATATTTATTTTGCTGGCCCGTTTACATCAGTGATAAACCTTAAATTGACATTTGTTTACAGATTTCCAATAGCTATTAATATAAGTACACAAATCTTTGGGGAAAACATCTATGCCTTAAGTAAGTTATTGAATACTGTGTGGATAGGCCCCTTATTTTGTGTGCCTATTCATTGAAGAAGCTTCTTGCGGGTAAGTTTGTTGTCTTGTGTTATTTCAGCCTTACTCATACTGTGTTGAATAGCTTCTTTGAGTCTGGCCAGATTGCCAGCTCACACATTTTTTTATGCCAAAAACAATACTGGATCTTAAAAGAGAAGAATAACTTTCATAAAACATTCCAAATATTAGTTTGATATCCCACAATTCATCTTCTCAACAATGTCTGTAAATATCACAAGTGCATTCATTCATTGTTTCACACCAAACAGTTCTTATGGGTGTTTTATGTCACATATATTTATCATATCTTTAAAAAAAAACACTTGTAAAAATTATGTTTTAGTGTATTTTACTAGTTCAATTATGGATGTTAAGCTGTATTTTTTTCTTGTAAATTTTGGTATATGCAGTTGAGATATATTTGTGTAGACCTATGTTCTATCCTGATGTTTTTTGAGATCAGTTGGTTTTATCTAGGTTCAAGTCTCAACCGTTTGAGTTTCACTGTCCAGAAGACTGAGACCACAACCAAAGTCGTTACATTGATGCTACTTGTTGTACTATTGTAAGGGAATGAGCGGATATAATCTTTTTGATTCCAACTACTGTTGGTTCCAAGGAGATATGCAGATTTACATTTATCTTTCTCTGTAAAGAATAAACTTCTTGTACTTCCATAATTTTTGTGAAATTTCTGTTAGTAAAGTCTAAACAGTTCCTAAATTCATTATGATAAGAAAAGTCTCTAGGGTTGCCTATGAAATGTGGTCCTAGGCAGCAGTGGTGAACCTTTATTATTTTCAATTTCCAAAATATTTTTGCTTTGTGGCAAATAGGTCTACTTGAGACATAGCTATTCTGTAATTGCTTATTGTTTTTCATGCCAACTGGTCTCATGGACTTCACCACCCCTGTCCCCTAGTCTATGATCTATATTTTTAAGCTATTATATGTATCATTTTAAGAATGAATCGTAAACTATAATACATTTCAATAACAAGATGACTAATAAACATGTAGAATCTGATTGGCCAGAGTGAGAGGATGGCTGCTTCATCTTTTTTACTATTTGACTGTCGGACGTTTTGATTGGTCCGTGCACCTCTATTGGGTTAAACAAGTTTAAATAAGTGCTTCTAACATTCCAAAAACACAAATTTTTTTGTGTTTGTTACAGTTGAGTTGTCTTTCTTTTTATCCATGTGATCAGTGGATTTTCTTTTTATATGTCTATACATTTATATTATGTACACATACATATTGTACAAACATTTTTTTTGATGGACCATAGTGGAGATAAAATGCTACAAACTTGGTTGTGTATTGTGTCTAGCTCATAGCTTATATACAGAATGTAGTTTTATCATTTTATTCTTACATATGCATTAGTGAAATTGAAATGGATTTTTGAAAAAAATAAAAATTTATATATTTCAGATTATCTTTATCACATTGTCCAATTAGAATTCTTCAACTATCTTTTGAGAAAAATCTATATTTACCTATAAATTAAATATCAATAAGTCCCTTGTATATAATTTTTTTATAGTAATTAAAGATTGTGTTTGTGTTAAATGTGAACCAATTGTTTTATTGACTCACAATGTTCATCACAAGTAAAGATGACCATTTCCATTAAAACACTGGTTAAACCATACATTTCAAGCTTGCATAGTGTAAAAAGAAACAAAACAAAAAATTTCCGTTTTTTACTCTACTATTATAATACTATAATTAGATCATTTGTACATAGATATATTTTTTGTCAATTCCCATCCTGTATGTATATATTTCTTATTTTGATTATTTTAACAAGACACCAAGTGATCCATCCCTCTTACTCTTTAAAAAAAAGAAAGATTTTGTAAATCCCCTATTTCTCACTAGAATGTCTATTTTTATTTGTCCACATTTTACCTTTTTAAAAAATATATTTGTTTTTATGTGTCCAAGCTTCAGCTTGAATGAAGATTTATTTTGAACAAGAATAAACTAGTGAACATACAAAGAGACATATTTGAGGCATTGACATTTGATCATTGTTAATCCCAAGGAAATGTCAAGCTTAGTAGGTTTATTTTTATCAAATATTTTTGTATATTTCAAAGTGCTGACTGTTCATTAATAAAGTTACCTTTTTTTTTGGTTCATAAAGACTAGGATTGGAGTGATGTTCATATAGGAGCTCCATACCAATGTAACAACTAAAATAATACTTCTATGTATTTTAAATAATGTAGCATAGACAGAACATTTTTAAAAAATTTAAATGATGTTTTACACATCAGGGACTAATAAATAAAATGTTTGCAGCATCTTCTAACATTCCTATGGTTTCATGAACATAAAATGTTAAAGAATTTGCTCTTAAAATATTCATTTGGCATATTGATGTTTGTAATGTTGACATGTCATTTATTTTGTTATTGAAATAAATGTCAGACATGGTTGTTGTGATTGATTTGTGTAAAACATTATTTTAATTTGTAGTTTTGATTCAAGTGTCTTGTTGAGTATATTGTCTTGGTCAAATTGTTTTGACAAAATATGGTGTGTTTTTTTATAAACTAAAAGTGCTATGTGACTATGTGCTCAAAGTTGTTTAGAAAAGAAGTTATAGTAAACGTTTTAAAATAGATTTTTACCAAACATTTTATGTGTAGGCTAGAAAGAACAAGAAATTGAGCCCAACATATGTGTAATAAGTCCTAACAATTGTTCAATGAAGACCCAACAAGAGATATTTGGATAGCTCGAAATATGAACAAATTAGAAAATCCAGATCATAAAAAATTGACAATTGTAAAATGACACAAGGCAACCAAGGACTCTGCACTGTGTATTGATCGTCTAGTAATTTAAAATATTTCAATTGAAAGGTCATGGTTTTATCCAGTGGCGTCACTAGGGGGTGCGGTGGGGCGGGCCCGCCCCGGGTGACACCATCACAAGGTGTGACACCAAAGTAAAATTCTGTATGTTCCTGTTATTTGGAACTGACAGGCTCGGGGAAATTCTATGGGGTAAGCCGTGAGGGCCTGACACCAACCCTAGTAACGCCTTTGTTTAGGGGTCGTTTAATTTTGCTTCTTTTTGAGCTGTTAGTGCAGCACGGGCCATGCTTTGACGCTGTGCGTGTATTTCCCGTTAACGGGTGGTGTCTTCCTGTGACCTGTTGCAACACAGTTCTCAATGCCTTGCATTCCTACGCCGCGTAGGTTCTTCAACGCAGGAGTGACACACTTCAAGGTGGGAACATAGTACTGAATCAAAACAAAAATACTGCACCAAAAATAACTCGTTTTGAACGTTCGCGTAAATTTGTTCAATATGTAAATGAGATTTAATTTTCCTCCGCTAGTGATTGGCTGTAGGAGTTTGAGGGACCAATAACTATCAAGGACCGCACATACAACTGCCTTTTATTATATAGGATAAGAAGATGTTTCTGGTATGTTACATAAAATTGTATGCATTTTTCTCTTTGCTTCAGTATGATCTATGAATCTACTATCCACGAAGTTTTATGTTAGATCAAAAATATACACGCCCACACAACGATTGTCAGCACGCTCATGAGGACAAAGAAAATTGTATCTAATTGTTCGTATGTGAGGCGCTGACATCGGCCTCTGACTGGTTTTTTCTCGCTCTCATGCGTGTCATCGTGAAGGTCAGGGTCGTATGTATTGAGATTGTTGTGAGTACACCCTTGCAGGGGCGGAGCTGGAGAGACGGAGTTTTGCTTACGGGAGTAGAAGACTTGATTGGAGTGGGGCTCATGCTGGGAGCTCATTTTCTTCCCAGGCTTCAGATCTGGTTTTTTGGTCGGGGTTTGATCTTGGATGAGGCCGTCTAGAACTTGTTGGTCGTGGCGCCGCAGGACGTACGCCGTCGCTGCTGTGGCCAGCATAATGAGGAGCCCGTTAAATACCAACAGGAGGTTCAGCCGCGGCGGACTCTCCATGCTCCTTGGCATGATGTCCAGGATGTAGTTGTAGAACACGGAGCTCGACAAGAACATGGACACCACGAACGTCATCTTCTCGCCCCCCTCCGCCGGAAGCCAGAACACGACCAGGGTCACCAGAGAGGTCATGGCCATCGGGCCGATCAGATTGACGACGTAGAAGGCACTGCGCCGGCTCATCTTGACCGAGCAGACGATGTAGTCGAAGATGGGCTGGTAGTGGGAAGCCTGCGTGTTGCAGACGTAGCTGACCAGGACCCAGGCCGCGTTGGTGCCGAAGTATGAGCTGATGCCCATGGGGGGCAGGTTGAGGCTCGTCACGTTGTACATCCCGGACTCGATGAACACGATGTTACACTCGTGCGTGTCGAAAGGAAAGAACGTGAGGTCAAGGTTGCACAGGGTCGTCGTGATGATGGGGATCAGGGTGGACACGCGGCTCTTGTAAGAAATCTGAACCGTGTTTGTCAGCGGTACGACCTTGACCGAGTTGTCCGACGTCTTGGGGATGTAAATGGTCGGCGCCCAGAACGACCCCGCCTCCAACTCTAACGACTCGATGCCGCCGTAGAGTTGTGGGTCCCAGGAGACGCTAGGCTCCACCCACACCAGAGTGATGGCTGCTGACAGCATGATGGACTGGAACACCTCGTCCACCAAGATGATCTGAAGGGGTTCGAAGCTCAGGTAGATGGGGGTTTTGAAGGGGTAGTATTTAGGCGGCGCCTTGTCGATGGCAGTCAGCCGCCCCTCGACCAGAGTTCTTAACCGCGTGAAGGCGTCAAGGTAGTTGTAGGTCGTCGATGTGTTTGTAGAGTTCTGTGGCTCCACGGATGTGAAGTAAACAACGAGTAAGAAAATGCACAGACGAATGCTCAATGTTGCCATGTTGTCCAACGTTTGAATTATTTCAGCTTTTAGTTCAACGTCTTTAGTGGATAAACTAGAAAAGTGGGGAAATATTTTGTGACCCCGATTACTCTTCAAGTAGTTGGTCAGTTTGTAGTTTGCAGACGTGCATGTCCAGAGTTTTTTTTCCTTTAAATTTGTTATCTGTATATACTTTCACTACCAGGTGCGAAAAGCAAACATAGCCAAGATCTATTTCACTATCCGAGATCTGCTTCACTATCCGAGATCTACTTCACTAGTAAAGATCTACTTCACTAGCAAAGATCTACTTCAGTAGCAAAGATCTACTTCACTAGTCAAGATTTACTTCACTAGTCAAGATCTACTTCACTAGCCAGTGTCTACATCACTAGTCAAGATCTACTTCACTAGTCAAGATCTACTTCACTAGTCAAGATCTACTTCATTAGCCAAGATCTACTTCACTAGTCAAGATCTACTTCACTAGTCAAGATCTACTTCAGTAGTCAAGATCTACTTCACTAGTCAAGATCTACTTCACTAGTCAAGATCTACTTCACTAGTCAAGATCTACTTCAGTAGTCAAGATCTACTTCACTAGTCAAGATCTACTTCATTGGCCAAGATCTACTTCACTAGTCAAGATCTACTTCAGTAGTCAAGATCTACTTCACTTGTCAAGGTCTACTTCAGTAGTCAAAATCTACTTCACTAGTCAAGATCTACTTCACTAATCAAGATCTAGACAGTAGGCAGTGTGAGAACAGGCTGAGACAGTAGGCAGTCTGAGAACAGGATGAGACAGTAGGCAGTCTGAGAACAGGATGAGACAGTAGGCAGTGTGAGAACAGGATGAGACAGTAGGCAGTGTGAGAAGAGGCCGAGACAGTAGGCAGTGTGAGAAGAGGCCGAGACAGTAGGCAGTGTGAGAACAGGCTGAGACAGTAGGCAGTGTGAGAACAGGCTGAGACAGTAGGCAGTAGGTAGCTCTGCATTGCCCAATTTAAGAATATTAGGTCTAATAAATTTTAAATAGAAATAAGGTTTTCCTCACCTAACAGAGCAAAGTCCTGACCTGCAGAATTTGAATCGTCAAAATCTTTTTTTTTTATTAAATTATAATTTTATGTGACACTTTTTGTGAAGATTTTATGTATACAGTAATATGAGGCTTAGCGTGTAGATAAAAGATTGCGAAGCACTGAATTGTAACCAATGATCACATGACCATGAAACGATTGCTTTATATTAAATTATGTTCATTAATTAACAAATAGATCTACAGCACATTTAAACATCAAATCGTAAACAAAATCCTTTTTTTTTTTTAAATAGCTTGAACTCTTCGAATTTCTGTTTTCAAATCGTTTTCACACATCACGCGAAAGTCAATCATAAAAACATGTTGACTTGTAATTGAGATATGTTATATGAAAAATGAGCATAGAGTAACAAAATATGTGGTTCCAGTGTCTGACACATTATTTTTCCAGGAATGACACATGGTTGATGTGGTCACAACACACGTGAAAGTGTTTGGTTCCAACCTCAAAGTAAACACAAGTTGCGTCCCCTGCCTATAAGAACTGTGACGATGGACTCGGTTCAATGGCTTCATTATCTGACGTCATCAATGGACTACCAGCTCTGTCCTTGAATTAGACCTTCATTAAATTGATGACCCGGAAATCTCACCGATTTCCCCCGCATTACTTTGGTTAGAATAGAAACATTTTGTTATTGATACAGATCAATAACCACGGGTACATGGTGGAATATTCTGACCGTGCCGGTCCAGTGATTCCTGTCATAAACTGAAACCATCATAATGATGGTAGACTCTCCGCTCTCCCAATACAAAATTAATCCAGCGGGGATGAGATTATTGATTATTAACAAAACAAAACAAAAAACTGCACAAGGAAAGATTTTTTCATTTCGTTTTTTTCTTCTTTAAATGAAGCCCAAGGACAATCGAGAGGTCTCAATGGTTGTTGAGTTCTGGGCCAGGTAACTGTCGCATCTTCAAACAAACCTGTTACTAACAACAAACTCCATGCCAACATAGAATTACGTCAATCTGATGATTACGTTATGAAATAAATATCCCAAATTGGGATAGACGCTTGCTATGATTTCATCAGAATGGGATCGCAGCTTGCTATGATTTATCAGATTGGGATAGAAGCTTGCTATGATTTCAAAGAAACTAATTACAACCATGAGATTTCCCATAGAATGGCAGATAATGAGATGTAGCCATTAATGACAAGGGACAATGACAGACATATCAACTAGTGGCCATGGAAACTGACAGGCTTATGAAAAAAGAGCACCTTGGCCCCAGGGCCCTTGTCACGAAATAAAGTCTCCTCCAAAATAAAGTCTCCCCCGGAGAATTTATTTTAAAACAAAATCGCCCCCGGAGAATTTGTTTTAAAATATTGTCTCTCCTTTTAAAATGGATCCTCCCCTTAATTATTGGAAATTATAAATAATTGTTTTATTCCACTTTATTACTTAAAATACAGTTTGTATTTGTTCTTCATGCATTTGTGTATGATTTTTTGACATTCAACAATCATAAGCTTAGTCAGGGGCGTAGCAATTTGCGGGCTTAGTGAGTGTATGCCTGGATAAACACATTTTTAGAGGTGGCTAATTGCCCAGAGTTATTTAAAAGAATAATAGACAAATGATTTGAAAAATATAGATGATCAAGCAATACAAGAACGTCACACCGAATTATTGGAACAAAAATTCACTATTGACGTTTTTGAGCATCACCTGTGGCTAGGACTTACACGAAATTTACGATTTTTATGTGTGCATTATAATGATTCTAAAATAGTATTACCGAAATTTGTCGGTAGCCTTTATTAAGTTTTCAGCAGTAAATTTAACAAATTCAATTTGGCAATGATTGTTAATTTGTTTTTAAAAATTTAGTTGGCTTTTAAATTATATTAAAAGAGATTTCAAATGGGATTACTTTTTGTGTAGCCGTCTCAAGAAACATAGAACATGCCAAAACTAAGGCTCACAAACATTAGATCACACGCCTTAACGATGAATGTCTTAGCTTGGGTTGGAGCCACTCGATAGTTTTTTTTTCTATAACATAAATCAACTTGATCTGTGGAGATCTGGATTTAGGTGAGGCGCCCGCATAGTTAGTTTCAGATTCGCGTATAGGCGTGCCCTTGAATTAGTTAGGCATAAAGTCAATTATCTTACGGAATGTAAGAGCCCAGAAGACTGAAAGGTGAGCTTTTTTATTGGTGGCATGGGCCAGGAAAGCGCAAAGAGTCATTTGTTAGGCGTGCACGAGACTAGCTAATGAGTAGATTGCTTCAAGACGGGCACAAACTGTCCATTTATGTTGTCCTTCGAGTCATGGTTTACTGAACTATGAGGAAGACTGCGTAGGACACCTGCATGGTCTAATGAGGTAATATAATGTAATTACTGGGAGGCTTGAGGGAGTTATGTATAGTTTTAAGTTGTACGATCATCAAGTAATCAATGGAAAACCTAATTTAACCGATATCCAAACGAGTGAGTTAGGCTGAAATAGGTTTTTGGGACTATAACCCGAGTAGAGAAGAGATCGCAATATAAGGTGGTGAGTTGTGTGGGAAATTCATTACAGAATTAGACAGCAAGAGTTAAGAGATTGGCTAGTCAAAATTCAAAGCAGAAGTGGACATTATATGTGCTCATTCATTTTAATATTCTGTTGATTTTATCATGGATCCGTGTATAGTTGCGGATATCGTGGATTATATTGAAAATAAAAAGTTTCCGAAATCATACACAAAGAATTCCAAAAGGAGACTGCGTGAACAAGCTTCATCTTTTGTTGTAACGAAGGGGCCACTTTATCACAAAGGTATTGATCAAGATTAATTATGTTTAGTGCCTGATAATATTGTAATGTCCTGCAATTCAGTATTTGACTTTATAAATTTTATGTCAAAGTGTTTAGGTTCACCATAATAATTATTATTTTAATGTAGGGATGACAACAAGTTCAAGTGACATTTTCACACACGCATACGCACACAAACATAAAACACACACATAAACTACACATTAAAACTGTAATATAAATGCAAGATTGAACATAAAGCACTGATAAACGTATGACGCAATAATCTCCGGTAAAAAGGAAGCGTCAGTAATCTATAAAAAATTATGTCCATTGACATGTGTGTATGTATGATATATGTATGTTTGTATGTTCGTATGTGTGAATGTATGTTTAATATTTTTTTATATTAATATATACATTATAAAGTATTAGTTATTGGCGTAGGAGTAATTGCAAGTCAAGAAACAAGACTTCAACACTTTGTGGTATGATTAACAACTTTCTCTACTGAATCCCTTCTTTCAACTCCTATTACCTTTTAAACCCTACATTTATAGCCAGCTATCCTCTCAGTTCACGACCACGCACAATTGCCATTCACAGCACAAATCACGTGTTCTATGCTCAGTCAAGTCCTCATGCTTATACAATCTATACACAACAACAAGTGTCTTACAAAATTGTTATGATTTTTTTTAATTAATTTTTTTTATAAAGAATACTTTGTAACTGTAAGTGGAATTGTTGCTTAATTCTCATCCTCGAAGTATTTTACGTCTACTATTTAAAAACAAAAGTTTAACTTGTAGTTAGTTGTGATTTTTTTGTATTCACCCTGATTAGTCTTATATTTTAGAAATGTTCGCAATATAATATTGTAACATAAAAGTACCATTTAAAGACTTAATAAAATATGTTAAAGGATGTCTAGATTTGTCTATCCTTAATGCCATAATTAGTTCAGACACTTTAAACACAGGAGGTATAAATTATACTGAGAAAAGTTCATGGTTGTCATGATTATTGGAGCCAATTTCTCAATTTTATGTAATAGTTCGGATGTGAATTGATTTCCTATCCATCAATAAAAAAATGTAAGAATTTTAAAATATTTTTGAGTTTAAGAACAGTTATAGCTGTTAAAATTCAAATTCATGAAGAAAATAATACATTGGAAAGTAAAAAAAAAGTATTTAATATTCCTGATATGAGATTATCTATTTGTGCATGGTTATGTTATCAAAATAAATTCCAATAATTAAACCTGATTTTCTGAATTCTTTAAACATAATTTCATTTTAACAATCGATTTGTGTGCGCACGTAAACTTTCGACTAAATAAATGAAAGAAATTTTATTCCTTACAAATTATTTGATATATAGATCTAGATTTTATATAAAGCTGATTACGCCTAAATTAATATGTAGAAAAGGTTGCGTGGTTATAAGCAGTTTTATTTTTTACTTGTACTTGTAGTTAAATAAATAGTCTAACAAATTATTCCTTTGGTATTTAAAAATGACTGTTTAGAAATACTTAAATACAATTAGCCAACTTTCAGTGAATTATTAGATTTTATATTAAATATCAAACATATAGGACACGCCTCTATAGAACTATTACATGGATTACTGCACTATTTAAATGTATGCCACCTAACAAGAAACTTCTTTGGCAGTAGAGTTAAAAAAAACAAAACCCACTGTATAATCAGGTCATGGGCTCAACAAGTCAGTGGCGTTGTCTCAGATATGCTTTCATTGCGTGCCGCTTCTTTAATTGGGTCGCTCCAACCCCCAGCTCCAACCCCCTTCCCCTGCCTCCAACCCCCTTCCCTAGCTCCCACCCCCAATTCAACAGATGATTTTTGGTGTCTACTGAAATTGTAGGGCCTATTGGCGAGATGGAGACAGAATTTCTCACCATCTGAACACCTGACATTGGTGCAAATTTACCGTTTGTAGTAACAACACAACCCATGCCTTCATAGACGCATTACTTTTTTTTTTTAAATGCTTGATACCAACTCCGTAAGAGGAGTCAATTTGTACAGTGAGAAAAAATTCAAGTAATTGAGAATTAAAAAAAAAAATTGTTACGCCTCTGAGTGGTGTAAAACGGAGTGGTCCCCACCTCCATATCTCTCTGTATGTACGCCACTAACATAAATGGAATTAAAGTTAACATGTGTGAATAATACAAATTTAATTATTCGTTATTCTATTGTTTTGGAGTAATCTCTTTGTACTATATTAAAAGTGAGTTTTGAGGGGGGGGCGGATTTATTTTGGGGGAGACATTATTTTATGGGGTAGGGGAGAATTTATTTTAATCGGGAGGAAAACATTTTCGCCCCCGGAGAATCTGTTTTAAAATAAAATCGCCTGGGGGAGACTGTATGGGGGAGGATTTATTTTGCAACACCCTTTTAAATTTATTTTAATCGTGGGCCCCCATAAAACTGGGGAGTCGACTTTGCCGTGCGTTATATTAATATATCTCTGGTTTATGATATGTCTCTGCTCGTAGCTAAAAGTTGTATGAACTTGTAGTTGTATGGTGACGTAAATTTGAGTTTTAAAAATTATATAGACTTTAAGAAAATTGGCTGAATAACCTGGCCCAGGATAGGGATGGCTGGAGGACTCTCACTCTCATAGGCAGTGGCGAGAGTGGGCCAGGGATACAAATGCCCTGGGCGGCACTTTTTAAAATAGGCAAATTTCTCGTAATTAATTGGCTTCTAAGAATGAAAATTTTAAAAAAAAATAACAACAACATTGGATTATTTTTTTTAATCAAAATAAAATGAAAACCAAAGAAAAAATTGACAAAAGTAATAAAGGACCTTTCCTAAAATATGTAAACGTTTCTTCTGCCAAAACTTTAAACACCATGTTGGATATAAATTATTCTGATACTTATGCAAGCCTTATTAATATAACTTATGAGACGTGCCTGATCTGCTTGTAGCTTAACTGATTCTCCAAATTGTTGTGGAAGCGAGATAATGTACCCTATCAATTTAAAACATGAGCCAATGAAATGTTCCGGGCAGCACTTTGTTGGGGCAGGAAATTCCTCATTATTAATTAGCTTGCAAAAATAAAATAAAAGCTAAATAAAGTTTAATGAAAAAAAGAAAAGAAAAAAAAATTTAAGAAAGATATTGAGAGCTATATTAAAAGATGTAAATGTTTCTACTTCCAAAACGTTATACTGTTATAATTTATAATCTATATTGAATCTAAAGTCTTCTGATACTAATACCACTATACTATTGAACTGAAAAGTAAGGGACTGCAGTAGTATAAAACTATAAAGCTGATTACTGTTGATTTGCCGGTACGTATAACTGATTCATATTTATCAGCCATTCATTTTTTAGAAGGGAAAATCGTTGTATCAGTTAAATTCTAACTGCAACCATTAATAAAACCTTAAAAGAAACGTATATGTAACAAATTGATATAATACATACATTGCCGTACATACAGATTATTATATGTGCAACAGTGCAGCGAGATTTCCCAAAATATTAACATTAACTTCTCCAAATTAGCCACGATCCTTACACCTAAACAGAGATGAGACGTGTAGCTACATGAAAATGATTTTAACGTAAGTTAACTACTGTTATTTAAAAAAATAGTGTACTAGAATATATTATCTTTTAAAAAGCCAAATTATTTCAAATGACTCTATTATGATACATAAACAAAAATAATGAACAAAATTGATGGCTTATATAATATTAAAAACTTGCAGAAAATAAATCCTAAAGTAATCAATTATAGACTAAATAAAGTGCTCAACATTACTTAAGTTTTTACAAATGAAAGGAATCAGAAATCGGATTTTTAAAATGACCCTATTAAAAAAGAACAACAATGCGTTGCTTTTTTCTGTAAAAGAAACAAAACAAAGTAGAAAGGAGTTGTTAAAATCCATGAGGAAAAGCAGAAAACTTCAATTTTAATCAAGAGATGATAACTCTTCTATTTATTTCTAACGTCAACATTTAGAGTCTCCTTATTATTACTTTGTAATTTAAAAAATTAATAGAATCTGCATATTTTTTCCAGAGAGGTTGGGGGAGGGAGTTGTGCCGAAAACATGGTTTTTGCCCCGGACGGCACATACCCACGCTACAGGAACGGATTAAGATTGCACGGGGCCCCTGGCTGCAATCCCACCTGGGCCCCGGTCAAGTCACCTTTATTATAATAAGCTTGGGCCCTTAATTCTTGGTAGCCCCTAGCTTTACCCCAATTAGCACCCCCTTAATCCACGCTTCGCCGCTGCTCTTATGTGGCCATTGACCTCGGAGGGATCGCAGATGATCGGGTGATGCCCCTCATGGACAAGGAGGCTCAACTACAGTAGTGAAATACACGCAATGGAACATTTTAATAAAGTAAAATTTAATTTGAAATATTAACTCATCGCTGCTACTACATGTATACTTTTCGTAAATACTGTAACTATGCGTGGTGCGCATGTTAGTGTTAGACTAGCGTTGATATTTATTAGCGCCATACAAGAAACCATCAGCAGCAGCAGCAACATGGTTGATGGCAGTATACCGTACACATATATTGGAATGAATTTTGCTCTCAAAAAGCTCCCGTCACTATTTTGAACTTTCATTATTTTCATATTATTTTCATATTGACCTTAAGGCCGGCCCACAAGTAGTGATCACCAACATGACAATTGTCTTGTCACAACGGCCAAACAATTTAACACTCATAACCGGATGTATCAGCAGACAAAAAACGTTATTTAATGTCAACAAGCACAGATCTGCCTGCGATAAGACAACGAAAAGTGCCACTGTGGGCAGTGGAAGACAATGTTAGATAAAACAAAACACATTTTGATTTGTTGTTTCGAATAGAAGAAAAAATATTGTAGTGGTTTCTTTAAAAATTACATTTTCAGTGCTTCTTTCTGTAATATAAAAATTGTCAAAAACATCTCACTAACTTTCTAACGAACCCCGGTTTTAAATGAGATTAGACGCGAAGCGAGGAGGTGGGCTAGGGAACATGTGTCTGCGGGCGTCAATGTACAGGGGCGCAATAGTGAGGCTCACATCGAAGCATTATATGAAATAAACAACGGTAAAAAGTATATAATTATTTGAGGGGTGGACGCCAGTTTTATGCTTTTTTAGGCGATAAATATCATGGCTGCCTCTGGAAGCTATTACAAAAGGATCTGAAAAATAATAATAATAATAATAAAATGATGATTTATATAGCGCTGTATCCCAGCAAGGAGCCAGGCTCACAGCGCTTTACATGGAAACAAAAATACATATATAAATAAAAAGAAACATTCATAGCATATTAACTACATAAATAACAATACGGTATACTCAATACATCAGCTACAAAAGGAACAAGATATAGTTAGACCTAGAGAGAAGTCATTAAAAGTGCGTTACTGTTAATAGCCTTCTTCAGAAAAAAAACAACAAAAAAAACAACTGATATGAAAACAAATGATTAGATGTTTTTGAAAAAAGTTTTGACTGAAGACCTCACTAACTGTAACAGTAAATCATTGTTTCGAAACAAAAAGCAAAATGTGTAGCTTTACATTTGGTGGCCATCAGTGAAGTACGTCACGCTATCATATTTATTAGCAAAATAATTAAAATTTAATATAAAACACCGAGACGTCACACTTAGCCGGACCGCCCTCCCCCTGTCACAAACTGTTACACTTTCTTACACCCCCTCCCCCCTCAGGAGCTTGACGTACTATATGGTCCGCCCCTTGCCTGTATGTAAACTTATTTCAAAGGTATTAGCGAAAGTTATCTATACTAATAAAAGCCAAAGCCCTTATTCACTGAATCATTACTAATTCTCAAACATACATTGTAGGTAGAAGTATGAAACTTTGGGAAGTTGTTGGATACCCTCTCACGACAAAAATTGGCGTTAAAAAATTCAAAATTCCCGCTCATGTGGGGCCGGGGGCCCAAATGTAGTTTTTTCCTTATATGAGCTATATAAAAACTGAAAATCACGAATACTCCAATTCCCCGTAAAGGTAGAAGCATAAAACTTTGGGAAGTTGAAGAGTACACATCCGCAATGATAACATGCATAAAGATTATTTTTATTATCACTTACTGGGATCCGGGGGCCCAATTTTTTCTTCTGACACATCACTAATTCTCCAATTTTCCGTATAGGTAAAATCATGAAACTTTGGGAAGTTGTCTCTTACGGCAATAATGGTTGAAAAGTTAATTTAAAATTCCCACTCATGGGGACCTAGGGCCTAAATTTAGTTTTTTCCTAATATGAAGATATATAAAAATTGAACATCATTAATTCTCTCTTTTCCAGTGTAATTAGAAGCATGAAACTTTGGGAAGTTGTTGAGTACACTTCAGCAATGGTAAAATGTGAAAACATTATTTTAATCATCACTCCCTTGGGGGCCTGGGCCCAAGCGTAGTTTTTTTTCTAATATAAAAAAAACGTACTTATGTTTTTTCCGTGGGACCACGAAAGACATTCAGAAAAGACAGTGAAGTTAATATAATTAGTGTAGATCTATATCCATCATGATCTATTTGCGTTTGGTACTTTTCCTTTATCTTACCCCCAAAATTTTTTAAAGTAAAATACAGTATTTCTATATGGTTAGGGTTAGGGTTAGGTTTAGGGTTAGGGTTAGGTTAAGGGTTAGGGTTACCACGTGTTGTCACGTCGTGCAAATATGTTGTTTTTTTTCAAAAAAATATTTTGAGGGTAAGATAAAGGAAAAGAACCTGCGTTTTGAATGGGTATTAAGCTAACTAAAATCAAAATATTCCGCTGCAAAGCGCGGGTATTTTGCTAGTGTAAAATTAAATGGTTCTCCACAAAACATAAAAACTTGTCAAGCATTAACAGATATTCACTGAGACTTACAAAAAATAAATAAAAAATTCTATAGCCTGAGATCACACCAAAAGATAAAACATCTATAATATGTGCCATGATTCGTCGATGACAACTTCTTGTGTCTTCCTTCTTCTACAACTGCCAAGGTCGCCATCTTTATCTCTTCTGAGTAGTGCATGTAATGACATGATAAAGAGATAAGATATGCTATGACGTCATCAATTTATGATTAGATCTTATGTTCATGGTTTGTCAAGGCACATCATATTTTTATGGACCGATTGCTAATGGCTTAAATTAGCTCCAACGATTTTTCAAATAAATTTTATTTATTTTACAGTTAATTTAAATGTTTATGACTAGTCAATTGTCAATTTGAACAACGGTTCCCAAATTTCTTTGCCAAGTTGTGTAATCAGTGCCTGCCTCTTTCATCATCATCATCATTGTCTGTCGTCCCATCTGGGGCATAGGCCACGAACAAAGACTCTCCAGGAATCCCGGTCCTGTGCCAATCTCTCTAGCTGTCCCCAGCTGTGCCCACTCTTTTTGGAGTCTGTCTCCAGTTCCTTTCTCCAGGTCATTTTGGGTCGACCTATTTTCCTCTTGCCCTGGGGGTTCCAAGTGATGGCTTGTCTCACAATGCTGGATATTTGGTATGTGTGTGTATATAAGATTTGTTTTGTGTGTGCAAATTCGAGCCCACGCAAAGCCACAATAAAAATGATGAATGACTAACGCTAAAAATGTCCTCCGCTGACCTGGAAGGGGGTCGGGGAACCCACCAGGCCCCTAGTAAGTTCTAATGGAAACATTAATTTCTCGATTTTTATCGATTAAATAATTTCAATCGATACAAAATGGATTTAAAAATTTTAAAATATATTTATACTACTTTTTTCAATTGAAAAATAAAATTAATTAACAATAAAATGGCCCAGATCGCAGGATCTGTATCGCCGAGGAACATAGTACAACAGTCCATAGCAGTTTAAAAAGCTCAAAATATTGATTTTCTATGTCTTTGACACAGAGGAAATAACTCAATAAAACAACAACAAAAAAATTAAATTACTTGTTTTTGATTAAGTTTAAATTAATCGTTACCAGTTCTACTTTAAATTTTAATTAAAAGTATGCCACACATTTAAAAATACATTTTGAAATTTTATTCCAATTAAGCTGATATAAAACTTTCAATCTAATACAAGTAGATAATATCGTCAAAACATAGGGATCATAGCGTCTAAAACATAAAGATCATAGCGCCTAAAACATATAGATTATAGCGTCTAAGACATATAGATCAAAGCGTCTAAAACATATGGATCATAGCGTCTAAAACGTGTAGATCATAGCATCTAATACAAGCAGATCGTAACGGATATTACGAAGAGATCATACTGTCTAATACACGTAGACGATTGCGTAAATCAAGACTGTAAGAAAAGACAAAATCCAGAAGAATATTTTATCAAGGTCATCGTGCGTTAGACAACGGTCTCCCCCAGTACGGACAGATGCCTCGGTCTCATTTTTGCGCCCGTCGCACTGGTTGGCTCTCGGGGTCACCTCATTTACATGATCATCCTTGCAAACGTTTCTATCCGTCTTCAAATCTTCATTGTCCTTACCGTTATTACCACACTTTTGCTGCTGACGCTGCTGATCACTGTTGTTGGTGTCCTTTGATCTAGAGACTTTTGAAATGTCGTTAACAATGAACAAAGCGTTGTTTAAAGTGTTGGCTTTATTTCCCACGTTATTAGAATTTTGGAGACCACTTCCGTCATTTCTTTCATCATTGTTTGAAGGATTCTCACTTTTTTCTCCACTGGTGTTTTTCTGGATTATTCCCCTTGGCGGAGAACGAACTCTCTCAGACGCTTTCTCGACAAAAAGAGATTTCCTCCCTTTGACCAGCAGCACCTTGTATCTGTGCAGGACAAGGACGGTGGCCACTGTGGCCAGGATGACCTGCACCACTATGGCCAGGAGCAGGATGTTGATCCGGGGTAAAGTCTTGTCCATGTTCTTTGGAATGCGCTCGACGATGTAGCTGAGGAACACAGAGGTGGACGTGTACATGGACAGGACGAACCCGATCTTCTCCCCGCCCTCGGCGGGGATCAGGAACACCATCAGCGTCATGACTGAAGTCATCGCCATGGGCGCCAGCAGGTTGACGACGAAGAAGAGACTGCGCCTGCGCATGGACAGGGAACAGACGACGTACTCGAAGTTCGGGGACACGTGGGAGATGGTCGAGAAGCACCCGTGCTGCTCCATGAACCATTCCCCGGCGGTGCCGAAGTGCAAGGTGATGTCGGTGGCGGGCAGGTTGAAGAAGGTCATGTTGTAGAAGCTCTCCTCTATGAACACGATGGAGCAGTTGTGGGCGTCGAAGGGGAAGTAGGTCATGTCCAGGTTACACAGCGTGCTGAGCATGATCGGTATGAAGGCGGTGATGTAGCCGCGGTAGGTGACGTCAACAGTTTCCGGAAAGGGTATGGTGAGATCGGTCCCAATGGTTGATTTCGGAACGATAACGGACGGCGTCCAGAAGTTGTCAGACGCCAGCTGGATGTCTTTGATTCCGGAGAAAGCGCTCGGCGTCCACGTCACTTCCGGATCATGCCAGGTCAAGGTGACAATCGAAGAGAGCGTCACAGCCTGGGACATGCCTTCAACGTTGATGATTTGCAGCGGCTCGAAGGATATAGCGATCGAGCTGCTGTGCGAGTGGTAATATTTCGGGGGAACCTTCTGCCTGAGAGCCAGACGACCCTTCATCAAACTCCGGAGTACTTGGAAAGACTCCATGATGGTCATATTAGCTCCTCCACCAGCGTCTGTCGATCGATATGTGATGTCATCAGTGGACTGGTCAATGGGGTCATCGGTGATCTGCGTATGGACGTGAACAGGATTCAGGAGACAGGTCAACAAAATGACGAAATTCAGCGCCATGTTGGGGGTATCATTGGTTCAAGCCGCACACACATCAACAGGTGAAAACACTTCAAGTATCTGTTTGACTTTTGTCAGAGTAATTTCCTTTTGATCAGTTCCTAAACATTTCAGTAAACCATTCGATGTATCAACAGTTTTCCTGATAGTACATTTGAAGCTGTTTTCACAGCACAAACCAAACGAGATATTCGTTAGATTTTTTTTTACCGGAAATCTACATTCATTAATAACTCGATGAGATAATGCTGCCAAAGTCTCGAGAGCTAATCATGAAATATTCAAGATTTACCTGCCCTTGTGCTTGCAGACAGAAACTCGGGGGAAGGGGAGGGTGAGGCAACAAAGAAAGAAACAAAAAATGGGAAGGGGTGGCTGATACTGGGCGTTTATCCATCCGTCTCGAGCACAGATCGAATCCCACTCAATGACATGCCGGATATTCAATACATTCTATGTTTAATCATTGCAGAAATCAATGACTGAGTTAGGAACAAGTTTTGATAGATTCAAATAAAAACAATTGAGGGGACATAATGAGTGAATCAATAAAGAATGATCAATGTAGTTGGACATCAAACTGAAAGGGAAGTAACAAAACAGGCAATATAT
>MUZC01000102.1:883239-896293 GCA_002072015.1 Radix auricularia | reverse complement strand
TATATATATATATATATATATATATAATTATTTAAAAATGTAAAACTGTCTGCACTGCATGACATTACCTTTGTCCAATAAATCTGCGCTGGGGTGAGGGGGGGAGTTGTTAATTCTCATGGTAATAGTCCAGTTTGAACTAACGAGGGGCAATTATTTAGATGCCTGATAACTTATTTTCTTTTCAAAAACCCACAAAAGACCAGAGATGATGAATATATATTTTGGTGATTGGTCCGAATAGAGGAAGCGTTTATCATTAGAGTATTTGTTTACCAATCACTGTCAATCGGAATAGCGATGGGGAGTTCCATACATTTTAGAACTCTTGGAACATATTTAATTTATATATAGGCGCGGGAAGTAAACGAGGTTAGGGGTTAATAACCTTGGTAGATTGCTATTGAAGTTAGAGAGATTTGGAAATTGGGATCAAAGTAATTCAACCTACAATGAGAATCGCAGTGAAGATTGCAGTTGACGTAAACTTCGGCTCATTTCAAGAATCACAGTTGAGTGAGTAGAGCTGTAACAGTGACTTACAAATTAAAGTTGGAATGCAGTTCCAGACATGGTTGAGTCAAAGTTAAAGACCAGACAAAGTCTTACACTTATACAATGCAGCTTACACTTTTAGACGCTATTGTGAGAATCAGAGCTGAGCTTTTATTGCAAATAAATGCTGTGAGGACTTTGTCATGTCACCAAGAATGCTTGATGACTTAATATATCATAAAGTTTATAATGCTGCTAATAGCATAGCAGTCTAGAGGAATTTATAATACTGCTAATAGCAGTCTAGAGGAATTTATAATACTTCCAATATCAGTCTAGAGGAATTTATAATACTGCCAATATCAGTCTAGAGGAATTTAATAGCAGTCTTAGAGGAATTTATAATACTGTTAAAAGAAATATACAGGAATTAAGAGGATGATCTGGAGCTTACCGAATTTCACGTGAATATCACAGTAAATTTATTTTGTGAGGACAACCGTACATTAGGACATAAGCACATTTATTAACCCTTTTTATCTTGTTCAACTTGAATTTTCAATAGTTAATTCTCAGCCATTAGGGGCCGTTCATAATGGACGACACGCGATCTCGGTCGATGTATCTCCCCCGCCTCGTCACATAAAAAATTAGACGCCCGTCCACGTAACGTCTCAAAGCCCTTTTTTCTAATTGAAAACGGGCATGTTTCAAATCACTTTATGAAAGTTTATTATCATTTAGTATGTTTTTAGACGACTCCTTAGTCGACACTTATAATGTCACACAAGTTTGGCTTTTTTTGGACGATATTTTGGCTATTTTAATTTAAACCCAACTAACAATCTGACAACCCTGTTCTCAGTTTACCGAATAAAGGCCGAGGATCCTCATTCTGTGATATGCATGACATCTACCACTAATTATAACAGCTCGTGAATGCTAATTGTTATTCGATACTGCAAATACATTCCACTGATAAAGGGCGGTCACTCTCTGCTGTTCATAAAATATAATCATTTGATGAGTTCAGTGTCTTTTTAGTTTTTAGAGATGTCATGGTGTGGTCCGTCACGTGGGGCATTTCTTCAACTTGTGGCTTTCTTGTTTGTGCGGGTGTGTATTATAATGTGGGTGGGGGAATGGTAAAATTTAAACAAATACGATTAAGATAAGCGAAGAGTAAGACAAAAATGTTAAAAAAATGAAAAACCTTCGGNGGGGGGTGTCTGTCAAAAATGTGAGTTGAGTTCTGCCGCCAGTAATGGATGTTGGACACCGATGTTTCAGGATGGCTTGAGGGAGTGGGGGATAGGAGGGGGGAGGAAGGAGTGGACCGGGCAGCAACCAGAAGATTGTAAAGAGTCAAAGGTCTTAGACTTTACCAAGATTTGAAGGCATGGCTATACGCTGGCTACGAGTTTAAAGGGATCATGTCCTTGTACCGAGTGCCGCTGTAAGATGCCCCCCCCCCCCTTTTCCAGAGCAAAAAGCCTATTGCTTCTAAAGCCACGAGGAAACAGCTGCTTTAAGCGATCCACATACTATCACAGATAAATCATTGCAAACTAAAACCAAAGTATTTGATGAGCGCCATGAAAACTGACCGAGAAATGAATCAACGCAATCAAATTAACTGAAAGACTCAAGTGAATCCCAACAATGCCAAACCTCTCACTAACTTTAACTTATGATTTCCTCTCCAAAATCGGGTTATTAACAAAGATAAGTAAGAACGGAATGAGAGTCAAATGTTGATTACACATTGTTTTGTTCTCATTAGTCTTGTTAGATTTCACGACCCCCCTACACTTCACCCTTGGGACACAGGAACTGTATGGCATTAGCAACAATTATTCCTGATTATATTATTACAATGTGCACTCTTCTGATAGTACATTCAACCTCAATAATAATAATGCTAATAATAATAGTAGTGACCAGTGGCGTCACTAGGGGGTTGTGGTGGGGGAAGGTCTCCCCGGGTGACACCATCAGGGGGGTGGCACCAAAATGTAAATTTCTGTATGTTCCCGTTATTTTGCACTGGAAAACTCGGAGGAGTTCTATGGGTTAAGTCGTGAGGGGTTGACACTATGAGCTACAGCCCCGGGTGACACCAAACCCAAGTGACGCCTCTGGTAGTGACATCTAAAATTTCAGAGAAACCAACAAGAAAGCCACATCTGTCTGCCAGTATTAAATAATTTATTTCCTACTATTACTTCAAATATTCACATTCTGCAAAAGTCAAATATTTTTTAAATTTTTGTTGGAACACTCACAGACTGACAGAATACTATCACAATTTCACATCCATGTAAACAATTTGAAATAACCTTTCACTTTAATATCAGTAACAGACAGTTTAAGTAGATTTTAATGCACACATTTGGATACTCAGATTAAAAGAAATGTTCTTTAAATTTTAAAACAAATATCATTAGACTCTCATAACACACACACTTGTTGAGTGGGGAAAATATTCATGGACAACTCTGATATCATTCACTCAATACTGGCCCATCATCAACAACACAATTTGAAGAATTTCCCCAATTGATCAATGACTTGAGTTCAAAATGTGGAAATAGACTGGTTAGAATATTAAAATTTTAAAAACCCCAACCATTTTATGGTTTGGTTATTATTATATATATTATATGGACTACTTTGAACAGGTTATGAAGAAATAAATGCAGCTATGAAATGAAGGGAATGTATGAGGCCAGCTAAAGTGTCATTAATTTATATAAAGGACAGGACCTTGGTCAAGATACTGACCCAGACAGGACCTTGGTCAAGATATTGACCCAGACAGGACCTTGGTCAAGATATTGACCCAGACAGGACCTTGGTCAAGATACTGACCCAGACAGGACCTTGGTCAAGATATTGACCCAGACAGGACCTTGGTCAAGATACTGACTGATACAGGATCTTGGTCAGGAAACTTTCTTTTATCTCATGGTCAAGTCCTTAGTCTGTAACAATATTCTGCTGTACTATAAATAATATAATAATATAGTAATATAGTTAATGTTAATACAAAGTTAAAAAGATAAGGATATTTGTTTTGCACATGTATTTTAGTTAATGAAAGAAATAAGACATTCAAATAGCATTCAGTTAAAGGAACGACCACATTTCTTACTGATGAAGATATTTAGATCATCTGTTTTGGAGGGAACAAAAGGAAAAGACTTAACAGTGCCAGAAGATTTGATCATCACATTTTCACCCAACCAAGTGACACAGCAGGAAGTGAATACAAGCATACAGCATGCACTCTCTGTTCAAACTTTTAACAGTGAACTGTGTATAGTATTTTTGATGGAAAGTCGAGGCTTAGACTTAGAGGGAGCATGCCACTTGATTGGGAATCAGAGGGTTAAAGGGAACATGAGATTTACTAGAAATATGAGGCTTAAATCCAATGAATAGTGATACTTGATGCCAATCCCTGGACATTTTTGACACATGTGGTGACTTACTTGAAGTTCAGTCAACTGTTTGGTCCAATAATGGAACCAATTACAGGTGTTACAGGTGTGTAGTTAGTCTTGTTCTTGAACCCGGTTGACAGAAGAGGTTTGGTAAGCTCAACAAAGAACAGATAATCATATATATCATATCTTAATACTATAAAAGAACAAACAACAAAAACATTCTTGTATCAAGAGTGGCTAGATCATGTACAATATCAACAAAGTTACAGAATTTACAACATAATTTACACACAATGTTTCATATACATATCATGTCATAGACAGTATATAATAGTATTAGACTATGAGTGCAGCGATGACAACAAATAACAATGAGAAAGAAATGCATGACTGCTAACTCCCAAAACACATAACTTTTCATGGGCAATGTGCTGTAGCTGAGGAGGTAAATGCTTCATTTGACAAATATTTTTTGTTTATTGAGTCATTTACAGATGTGCTTTCATATGTTAGTAGTAACAGTAATTGATGTAATCATGAAATATGTATGTGTGTGAGTGTGGGGGAGGGGCGGTCAAAGAAAGTATCTGAGTCAATTATTTTTAAAAGAAGGTGAATAATTACCATAAAACAAAACAAATTCCCTACATTGCCACCAATGAACTTTTGTGACGGTCCAGACATTTGATGCAAACTTGATTGAGTAAGGATGTATGTCAAATGTCTTCACTGGTCAAAGAATGACAAAATAAGATATACAATTGGATACATCAATGTGATGTGAATTTGATGACAAAATATTGTTGCTATGTGCGTTCTCTTGCAGAGAGTCCAAAATAGCATTTAGGCTGAGGATAAAAAAAAACTGGTCTGTATGGAGCAGATAAGGCTGACATGTCCTAAATCTGTCATTCCATGTATGAAACACAGCAAGTAGGATGATTGTATCACTGGCCACAGTAAACATTCAGGGAAAAAATTTAGTGCAGACCTCATTTTTTAAAAAATGGATCAATAATTGTCAAAATAAAATTTAAAAAATGAAATCAAGTGTCAAAACATACACAAGTCCAAGATGTGGTGACATAAAATGTATAACTGATATAACAAGTTTCCTTTCACATATCACATTCAGGTTATGTCTACTTTAATACTTGGTGAATCAACTCAGCTAGAACCCTCAAGCACCAACATACTATAACTTAGTGATCAAAATTAGCTGATTAAAATTCACCACCAGGAAATGTAATGAGTATGTCCACCTTGTCTCCTGTATGCAATTAATCAATACTGAAACAAGGCATACAACTATAAGTAGCTAAAAATTCATGGACACATTGAGATAGTGCACATTTGATTGTCTCTGGAAACAAAGGGAAAAATTAAACCTTGAATTGGATGTCCTAGGACATTCCAGGGACATCTGGTCAAACTAAGTCTTAGGACATTCCAGGGACATCTGGTCAAACTAAGTCTTAGGACATGCCTGGGACATCTGGTCAAACTAAGTCTTAGGACATTCCTGGGACATCTGGTCAAACTAAGTCCTAGGACATTCCAGGGACATCTGGTCAAACTCAGTCTAAATAAATTCATAAACTTTGCTAGCTACAAAAACTTTCTACTGAAAATTTCCATTTGAAAGGATCTTTAAAATATGATTCAAGTCAGCATTGAAACATTACATCCACAAAGAGAGGGAGAAAATAAAAACTTTATTTTTTAACCAAATAAAATGCCAACAAAAATTTTGTGGCAAATATTTACATCTCTTGTATACGAAAATGACACCAAAGGGGCTGAACTCAGTCTATTTACAAGTGATAAGCCCATGTTAAGATTTTGGAGGTTTCAGCTGACGGACAATGCCAAACCTTCTGTAGTCATTTTTTGCCATTTTGTTTGCAGTCATATTCAGGAATACTAATGGTCTCTTAGTTAAAAAAATATACAAGCATTTCTACATACCCAAGTAGTGTTGCCTTTTAATAAAAACTACTTTGCATGATCCCTGTGCTGTTTTAGTAACTGAATACAATTAAAACAAAACCCCCATTTTCTGCTATAGTCTTACATGACCGAGAATTTCAATCATTTTATGTCTATCCAGTGTTGGATAAAGATCAAACATTGAAACTTAAACATCAATTCTCAAGTGTCATTGAAGGTCCACGTGCAAAAAATAACTTGAATATGAAATGCTCTTTGTAATTGAAACTGGTCTTTTCTACAAGCCAGAAGAATGCCTCCTCTCAACCTGCTGCTCTCCATAGTATTTCCTGTCTTTGTCTTCAACATCAAAGTCAAGTACCATGAGCTTAGTTTCCTCGGTGCCATTTCTACTGCCAACAGCACAAACCAATCGTGTGTTTGAGCAGCGCAGGCGCCACACCACCCCCCCACTGCCTCCGCTTCCCAATGTCACAAGATTGCGGAGGAACTCTCCAGTTTTAAGGTCCCATATTTTAACAGTGCCGTCATCAGAAGATGTTATGACAAACTTCTTACTAAACTGAAGGCAGGTCACAGCACTCTGATGTTTGTTTGGTCCTGAGAAAATGATCAAAATTTAGGTCAAGGTCAATTGTACAAAATAATTGCAATTTATATGAGTTTTTAAAAAAAGTATCTTTAATAAAAATATTCAGTTTATGTGTCTTAAATTATTGAATATACACAAATAAATATATTGATAATTGACAAGAGACAATAAACACTGGCAAAAAGTTGAAAGTGTGCTATGAAGTAACAAACAGTGGAGCTGGGTTAGCAGTAATGGTGATTCTCATATTGACATCAGTTATTTGCTGCATGGTTATTTATAAAGTTAACAGTTAATGATGTGACCAATGGCATTTCATTTCAAACCCAATTTTTTTTTTTAGCTAATCTGAGTTTGTTAAATTTTAAAAATGCTAATTTACTATGAACATTACTTGAGCCAAGATAAAAACCATGTGCAACTAAAAGACTGAGAAAACCCTGCACCAACCTTGTAAGGTCTGCAAGCATTGTCCAGTGGTTATGTCCCAGACCTTCACTGTTGAGTCTGCATTGCCAGACACCAGGATGTTATTCTTTAACTCCAGGCCACTGGTTAAAGACTGGTGACCTATCAATGTGTGCAGGCAGTTGCCAGACTCTACGTCCCATACACGAATAGATGTATCCAGTGAGCCACTAACAACATGGACACCGTCAAACTGAAGATTGTATAAACCAAGAAATAAGTCATATTTCCACCTTTCACCATATAATTTCATTCCAGTCTAAATCAATATTGGCCCTGGAGTTAAAATCACTTTTAGTCTTTTAGAGTTGTGTGCTCCCATGATATATGTGACAGATGATTTGAACTATGACCAACATTTGGCTATGACATTGCTTTGGAGATTTACAACTACATTTTCATATTAGTCAACCAATTTTCTAACAAGTAACTGCATCATACAGCTTCAATTATACTAACCTTTACAATAAGGTTGGTAACGGTTAACCGGTCCTCAGATTAGGATTGGTCCTGTTTAATCAGGACCGATTAACCGTAACTTCATTTAGTCGGTATAGAACTTATTACCTGGAGTCAATTTTTTGTTGTATTACCGCTGAACACCATAGCAAATACATGAGCGACCGTGACATAAAGCGTTTTCTTAATATTCCGGTCTATAAATAATATACAAGTCATCACTATTAGTTTTAGTTCCCTATGGCAAAGGAATTATTTAAAATTTTTAAAAATTTGCTTATTTTTTAAAATTAGTTGTCGAGGCACTGTACGATAGCAAGCAGTGTGCTTATGATGCGGACAACGGTCAAGGCCTCAACTGTTACTATATATATATTAAGAGAGTCATTTGATAGACATAGCAAAGATACCGGGCCATTAATTGGTCCCCAAATTCGAGTTTGGTCTTTTAGTGACAGTTTTCCTGCAAGTCAAAGGCATCTGACGTAAAATTACCACATTAATATCAAAACTGATATTTTCTTTTTAAAAATATATTGGGTATGCGTTGGAAGGGGAAACGATGAGTATAGCTCAAAGCCTATTGGAGCAGGAAGGATGGAAGGTTCATCATGTGCACCAAAAATTAAATAATGCTGGATAAGTGACAATTGAAAATTAATGTGGTATTTTAAATAATTCAACTTTATCATAACTGTTAAGTCTGCAGGCTTAATAATTTTATTATAATTATTTTTTAATTCGCTAAATGACGGTTATCACACACAAGAGAGGTAAATACAACATCACAAATGGACAAAGCGAGGTGTAGGTTTTTAAAACAAAGGAAAATTACCTCACTAATTTTAACAAACGGTTAAACCGGTACTCATATTTATAACGGTTAATCACGAGTCCCGGGAAAAAAAAAAAGAACGAGTTAAAAATTGATTATAAATCGTCCCTGTTTACTTAACTCTTAAAGTCGCAAAGCGTCGTAATGCGTCTCTTCCCGCTATCCCTAAAGCGTCGTAATGCGTCCCTAGATACAAATCTCGTTAGAAATGAGATCTCGGAAAGTAAAAACTCTTCAATGCTTGAAAAACAATGTATTCGACTTCCGGCAATGGCGGCCGTTGCCGGCACTAGTGTTATCGCTCGATTCGCGATGTTTTTTGGTAGTTTTAACGGGATTTTTTTCGAAGATACGTTTTCGTTATACTTCATTACTAAAATAATAGTACTAAACTACAGGTAAATATTGTTTCAAACTCAGTACGGTCTTTTGGATGCGTAAAATAACCATTCTTAGCCTTAAAAATGAAGTCAGTATGACAATAATATTATAAATGGATTTTACGCAAATTTTTTAATTTCATAACCGGTTGATCGTAATACGGGAAATCCTTACGGGGCTGAGGCGGAAGTTTTCCAAAAACCTTATAGCACTTTAAGAGTTAATTGCTTGGAAGATTTTTTTCTACTTTAAATTTGCTGAATTGAGGGCATCGCAAAAAAGAACTGAACGCAAGCGAGGGAAGCGGGCTTAGGTGTCACCATCAGACGTCGCAAAGCGAAAAGTCTCTAGTTAGTTCTCAAAACACAAGGACTGGCGGTTTATCGGTCTTTTTTGAACGGTTTACCAGTCCTCAAAATCGAGCGGTCTTAACAACCTTACTTTACAATCATTTTAATTAAATACATGAACACGCAATATTTTTTTCATTACACTTATTTTTTGTATTTTTAGTCCCATAACCTCTTTTTTTCGAGGTCGTAGGGGATTCTAATGTTTCCATTAGAACTTCTCGGGCTTGATGGACACTGGCGGCGCCCATTCCTCTCCAGGTCAGAGGAGGATTTCTTAGCGTTAGTCATTTCTCAACATTTTTATAGTATCTTCTTGTGGGTTCGATCCCACGCCCCTCAGCTTGTGAGGCGAGCGCACTACTGAATTCGCTACCCAGCCGCCCAATACGTAAGTAAAATTTTAAAAACTTCAGATAAGCGTTGCCCAAAATGTGGATATCTTTAACTTTGATAAAAATAGAAAGAATAAAAAAATTTAAGTTTCTAAAAAAAGGAATTTGATGATGAGCAAACATTAGAAATAATAGAAGGTCATAAAGAAGGCAGCAACAAATGTACAAGAGAGACCTTACTTGTAAGGAATAAACTCTGTTGGAATGTCCTTGCAGTGTATGGAGGCAAGTTTCTGTTTCAGGGTCCCACACACGTACTGTGTAGTCATAGGCACCACTAACCACACGCTTTCCATCAAACTGAACACATCTTACTGCTGCCACGTGGCCCATTAGGATGTGTTTACAAACTCCAGTGTCAATATCCCAGACCCTTAATGTTGCATCTCTTGACCCACTCACAACTCTAAGGAAGGTAAGAAAATTTTTCAGTCTTTGGGATTTAAAAAATAAAACATTTATTATTAAACAGCGATCTATTTTCATGTGTTTGAGAATTTAACTACAACTTAATGTGCATTGGAAATTTATATATCAGTAAAGCCATTGAGTACAAATAAGGTAGCCATTTTTTCCCTTTCAAAACTCATTACTTAAAAAATGTGTATAAAATATTAGTACTCACTGGTTACCATGTAAAGACATACACCGAACGGTTGAGGAATGACCATATAGCGTATGCCGACACTGCCCTGTCTCAGCATTCCAAACCTTTAGAGTACGGTCTGTTGAGCCACTTATAACCACTGTACCTGACATCTGAGATGACCAGACCCCTCCAGTGTGGCCAATAAGTGTACGCAAACACTATAATCAAAAATGTAAATGTTAACATAGTTTTAAATTTTATGGCAGCCAAGTCACAAACGCATTGCAATAGGCTCTCAATATAATGCCTAAATATATTTGTAGAATTGACATATTGAAAACAATGAGCAATACAGTCAAACCTCTCATAATGAGGATTTTTTTGTGTGGAAAAGTTGCTCCCTTAACGAATGAAGATTCAAATAACGAGTGACGCAGAAAGGGAAAGTTGTTTTTCCTGGATATTCATTTGTGAGCACTTCTGCCCTGATGTATAATTCTGTGTTATGCAATCTGTCTGTTAGCGTATTGTTTTTGTGTGTGATCAACCGTATTTACAAATTTTGTATTCAGAGAGCATTCGTAATTTTTTAATGTGCAAAGTGAAATAACATGTGCTAAAATGTCTCTGAAAAAAAAACAACACAAGAAGACAAATCATATGAGACAAAATCAATAACTTTTGAAATGAAACGAAAAACAATTGAAAACCGCGCAGAAGGTGCTAATCTAGCAAGCAACTACAATCGGCCAACATCAATGATCTTCACTATTCTGAAGAACAATCAAGGACATGGATCCTTTAAATGGATTGTCCAGAATGTCTACGAAACAGTTAAGACACATTTTTTTAGTTAAAAAGGAATAATTATTTGTCATAAATTCATATTTTTTAAAACGTATTTTGTTTCAAATCTAAATTGTATTCTAGATGTTTCACACTTTAACAATTCATAATTTATTTTATTTGCATAAATTTTAACAAAAACTTTTGAAAAATAAGTATTTTTTTCATCAGGGAATGGATTATTGTATTTTACATTGATTTGTGTGGGAAAAATGTGGCGTATAACACGTGTTTCGCTTAACATGTAAGACTCTGGAATGAATTAATCTCGTTATGACATGTTTGACTGTAATAAAAAGTCACCAGTAAATGAGTTGTGACTCGTCTCAAAGTGAAACTAATTTATAAACCTACCTTCCCTGAGGTAACGGACCAGACTTTAAGTGTGTTATCATCTGAACCACTGACCACTCGATTTCCACAAAACTCTAGACAAGTGATCACATGATCATCATGACCTTTTAGGATCTATTTCATAGAAAAAATATATGGAAAGTTTTCAAGTTGATTGGAAATAGTTTTATATCAAGTAGAATGTATTTATATAAAAATTTATTTTAAAAATATGGTTTATGACTAATTTATGTTTTTGCATTTTTTTAGAACTTTAAGTGTTGGCAGTGCATTATTTTTCCTCGTTTGCTCAGGCAACCCTTTCCAGTCAAGAAGAACAAGAATTTGTATAAGTTTGTTCTTGCGTACTAATTATAGGACCTCTATAAAAAATATAAAATCAAAATCTGTTTAATATTTTTTATATCACCATACATGTCTTACTTTAGGAGGACGATTGACTCCTGTTCTCCAGTTGTGCTCTATTTGAGACTGACGCATAAATAATGACTTGAAAGGACTTCGAGCAGAGTGACGTCGCCGCATCCGAGACCCATATACAGTCTCTTCATCAATACACTCCTCTCTACATTTTTCTCGCCATAACAGATTATCTTCAGCAAGAACACGCCAATACCTACAGGTTTGGGCTGCTCTTAGCAAATCCTTTGGCTCCAAAAATGACAAGACATATAAAGCCAACTGGAATATAAACAAGAGATATTTGAAGGCAAATGAGAAAATAAATAAATGGGGAAAATAACGTCATGTAGTAAATAGTTTTAAATCTAAACAAATTTCAGAAGTATTAACAAGTTTTTCTTAGTAGAAAAATGTTTCTGACCTTTAAACACACACAAACTTAATCTTTAATAACTATAATTCATATTCACAAAAAACAAACAAAATAAAAGTATTCAATCACCAATAATTTTATTTCATTAATGCTGTAGTTTCACATTTAAAACTGACCTCTTTAGGCAAAAGAGAGATAAAATCCCTCTGGAACTGAGGTTCTATAACTTGCATCATGTGCCGTACTTGTGTAGGATCACAAAGGTTTATCAGCTCATCTACTGCCATCATTCTCTCAGCATTGCCCCATGCCTTTAGAAAGTAGTTAATTCATCATTATTACAACAGAAGAATGTGTTATTAACTCTTAATGTGCCAAAGCGCGATAATCTGTGATTTACCGTTTTTTACCAAAGCGCGATCATGCGCGACTCGATAGAACTCCCTTGAGAAATGAAATTACAGAAAATAAAAACTCTTCAGTGCGTGAAAAGCGATGTTTTCGACTTCCGGCAATGGCGGCTGCTGCCCTCGCTAGTGTTATTGCTCAATTCGCAAAGTTTTTTGGAAGTTTTTATGTTTTTTTTCGAAGATGCAATTTTGCTATACTTTATTACTTAAGTAATAGTACTTAACTACAGGTAAAAATAGTTTTCAACTCAATACAATCTTTCGGATACATAAATTAACCATTCTTATCCTAAAAGATGACATCAGTATGACACTAATAATATAAATTACGCATTTTTTTAAAATTTCATAACCGGTTGATCGCAATTCAGGAAATTCTTACGGCACTGAGGCAGAAGTTTTCCAAAAACCTTATGGCAGATTAAGAGTTAAAATTAAAATAAATGTTAGTTTTGATTTCAGAATATCTACCTGAAATGTTTTTAGCCAGTCATCCATTTTAGGAGGAGGATTGTCTTTGGATGGAATTTTGCCACGTGGCATCTGAGCTAACCGCCATCGTGGAACTTTGGCAAGACTTTGTCCACAAACATGACAACTGATAGTGGCAGAGATTACAAGGTAAAACAGTTTATAATAATGAATGATAATAATACTATTGCAAAATATGAGATGAAAGCTTATTTATTATATACTTATATATATA
>MUZC01000102.1:859142-875721 GCA_002072015.1 Radix auricularia | reverse complement strand
GTTTAGTGATAGTTTTTAGGATTGGGTTAGGTTTAGTGATAGTATTTAGGGTTTTGGGTTAGGTTTAGTGATAGATTTTAGAGATTGTTTGAATGCACATATAGAATCGGAGGTTCAATGAAAGGCGCAGTGAATACTTGTAACTCTTCAATTTTATAAACATCATTTTATAAACAATGTTACTAAAGTGACTATTCGCAATCGATTGCCTAGGCTATTTATAGCACGCGCCGATTGCGAATAGGGTTTGAAATCTATTCGCAATCGATTGCGAATAGACGCTCCCTTCATTTTTATGAAGCAGCTTTTTTAGCATGTAAATGTAACTTAGGAACTTAGACTAAGCTACTAAGTTATGGTTCAAAATAAATGACATTGAAATAATTAAATAGTAACAAGATGATTTGTGGCGTAGCATACGCCGCAGACGTGCTCAACATAGATATAGTGCAAAGAATGGGAAGGGGGGTGAGAGAAGGAACTCAAACAGCAGCACGAAGTAATGAATGAAAAGCAAGTAAACATGGACATGGGACATGGAGACATTGACATTTGCACAGCAGTTGTTGTTACCTTCCCCTCACCCTTTACTAGTTATTACTACCATCCCTTGCCAACCATAAACTGTGATTTTCTGACTCTAGGATTAACGTTTAGTCATGTTTGCAAAAAATGGGGAAAAGCACAGGCAGAAAAAAAATATTTAATTTTGTTTTAAAATTGTTCTGTCTGGGAATTGAACCCAGAACTTTCTGCATGCAATGAAAACGTGATAACCACTACACTATGAATCATATGTTATTCTGTGAGGGAACAACGCAAGTGAACGCAAGAAGCATTGTTGCCACACTCTCCCACACACACTTTTTTCCTTTCATCCCACTCTGGTTGCCCACTGTGATCTTTCGACCCTAGCGGTTGTCATTCGTCATGCTCATTTGTACATGGTCGTTTACATGAACTATTTATAAAGATTAGTAATAGTAAGGCACTTTCTTAAAAAAACTAACATTACGCATTTTACCTCCACATTTTGTGACCTCAATTCCCATGTTCGCGTCACACAATTTATCTCTCGTTTTAATAATGATTTTATTTTCAGAATCAATGATCTAAATAAAATTATTTCTTTATTTTAAAAAAAAATATATTCCTTAACTAATAACCCATTGAATTTTGTATAAACATATTTCAGTTTTATTTGTATTTCAACAAAGTTTCTGTTTTGTTTACAAGTTCAAGTTTGCAATCAATCAATGAGCTTAATATGACAAAGCAAAATGTCTGCTCTATAAAAATGTACAAATAAAATTAGGAACTCTTTTTGAAATTTCAACTTTGGCTCATGACTAATTAAATTTAACCCTGACCAATGGTTAAATAGTTGTTGCACATGAACACAACTTATGAATGAAACTATTGAAGCTATAGTAGTAGTAGGAGTCAAAATGAGGTAGAGCGAATGATAATGTTTGCCAAGGACTACTAGTCTGCACATGTCTAAATTAAGTATATTATTGAACTAATTCCATTTAGATCATCTTAAAATTTCAGTTATAATATATTTTAATGTCATAAGTCCAAATAATTGAATATTTTATAAGCATTGGGGACTTCCGCCATTAAAAAGGGGCGGTGTCACTTATGTAAAAAAGGGTCATGTCACTCAAAATGAAAAAAAGTAATGACTGACACGTTCTAGGTCAATGAAAATTGATGATGCTGATGGAGGTTTAATATGGTAGATTGTGAATTTAGATTTCAACAAAAAATTTTGAGTTGATTATGGTATATATTGACTGTTTTACTCCTAAATACTGGTCAATTGAAAATACAAAAGAAACATTAAAATATGTAGGCCAATATATTTTGTAAAACTTTAGACCGGAAAAGGAACTCAAATACATTTTGAAAGTATCTATTTATGAATAGTTTTATACCCTCCTTAGAAAAATTAACAACTTGGATCTCTGGTACCAAATTATTTTTCTGATTCAAAAAACGTAGTAGTCTCCCTTGACCTACAAAAGTAATAGTCCATTGGTTCCTTGCTCATGTTTTGTACTTAGGCGTTTACGGGATATTCCCTCCTGTGGCATCCCAGGCCAAAAAGATCATTTATAAAAAAACTTA
This sequence comes from Radix auricularia, assembly GCA_002072015.1. Classification (NCBI taxonomy): domain Eukaryota; kingdom Metazoa; phylum Mollusca; class Gastropoda; family Lymnaeidae; genus Radix; species Radix auricularia. Next base: position 873,588 of record MUZC01000102.1, on the reverse strand, counting down.
AGATAAAGAAACAACAGTTTGCCAGTATCCTAATTCCCAAAATTGCAGGCATCTACCGACTACCCACCCAGGAAGTTGGAGAATTAGTGATGAGTGAGTGAGGGTTTTGCCTTTTATTAGTGCATAATAGTAATGTCTTATCATCTCTCAGTCAATATTTAATTAAATGATTTGTGAACCTCAATTCAAGTAACTTTCAGATAAATATGAATAATAGTAATACTTCTGAACATTATACTCAATGATAACCTAATTTAATGAATGTCTTGGGCAGGTGTGGGCAAACCAAGTTTTTAGTGCCCCCCCCCCTTCCGGAAGCCTGTGGTAATAAAAAAAATCAACAAATTTCTATTAAAAATGAATGTTTGTACTTAAATCTAGGCTAAATTTTGGTTATGTGCGGCCCCTTGACGTTTCATTTCTTGCTAATGTGGCCCTCGTCCTAAAAAGTTTGCCCACCCCTGTCTTAGGGAACCGTGCCCATAATCTCATAATTAAAAACTATAGGGCATTGAAACCAGTATCCTTACTGAGTTTGAAAAGACTAATACGAAAAAAAAGCTCCCCACCTGAAACTCGATCCCTACACTTCCAGCATAACAATCCTACTCCATACCATGGTACCAGAAATGCTTGATGAAATAGTACTCTTTTTATCTCATATCAGGGGCTATTAAGTTGAGTACCAATAGCCCATGGGTCTGTACCAGCTATTAAGTTGAGTACCAATAGCTCATGGTTCTGTACCAGCTATTGGTACCAATAACTCATGGGTCTGTGCCAACTATTAAGTTGAGTACCAATAGCTCATGGGTCTGTACTAGCTATTAAGTTGAGTACCAATAGTCCATGGGTCTGTGCCAGCTATTAAGTTGAGTACCAATAGCCCATGGGTCTGTGCCTGCTATTGGTAGTCCTTTAAGATAATTAACAAAATTTCATTCTTCTCATTATTTGTTGGGACTAGACTCACTAACACTACTAACAGTCCTAACTTCACTAATTCAAATATTGTGTTAGTACATGCATTGTACAAGATAATGAGCATGCTTCTTAATTATATCATTGTGATTTGTTTTTGTTTGTTAGTGTTTATTTTAATTTGTAAGGGTCATTATTTAGTGGAGAGAAAAGAGAACAATGCTACATATTTATAATTTATAAATATCTTTTTCCATAAAAATTACTCAAATTAGATTTTTGTCTTATCTATACAGATGCACCTTCTATGCAGTCATAAGTGCTTTACTGTAAACACACACTATTTCAAGTATTATCAAAAGTCATGATCTCATTTGGAAATATAAAAAATAGGCATGATATGAATTTAAATATCACTGCTTATTAAATTCAAAATCAATTTCTTTAGCCTCCTCTGCCATCCAATTAAATCCTGAAAATGTCTCACTATCACTTGATATAATTCCATCACAACTGCTTTCTGATAATACATTGACAAAAATATGACAAATGAGGTCAAATGCTACCAGTTTTTTGTAAACATTATGAAAGTAGCTTCAAAGATTCATATAAACTGGATGTAAACAAGCTAATGTCTTTCATGATCTTGAAGCATAAAAAAAGAAAGTCCCTATGTATCGTTATACACAATAATGGTATCATTATTGCTATTATGTGCTTTTGTCCGCTCTGCCCAGAAAGTGTTAGCATTGGTTTCCATTTTCTTAGATTTAATAAAGAACTATACATTTTTTTTACTGTTGTCCTTACAAATTGCATTTTTTTCATATTCATCTTGGTGATTTCTGCAAATGTTTTCATTTAAATTGGAGCAGAGAATCCAAGGCTTGATCGGAAAAGAAGTAGCCATAAAGTCATAAATCATTCATATCATCTTACCGAACTTAATCCCTTCCAAAGTCCACTCCCAAATTAACAGCCTCCTAGGGTAATCATGGAATATAGGATCCCAACGTATAGGCTGCTTGTATATGGGGCTGTCAATTTTGTTGAAAAAAGCTGCCCAAATACCCGTCCAAAATTTGAACAGATACCCGGGTTATCCATTCAAAATGCCTAAAAATTTTCATCAATATGCTTGCTATTTCTACTATTAGCCCTTTACATCTTTGATTATTATTATAAATGGAATTTTTTATGTAATGAGTCAGCGATGTGAAAATGATGACATTGAAATACTACTATAGTACAGTGTGAAATACTACTATTGTACAGTGGTGTAAAAACAATGATTATGGGGGTGCTGAGGTGATTTTTTCTAGGGTGGGGGAGCTAAACAAATACTTAAAAAGATAAAAGGCGGTAATCGTATGATAACATGATGGGTTATTTCTGGTTCATAACTGACAACTGTTGTAATTAACCAAACTTTTCAGGATTTGCCCCTACTTAGTGGACCCATCCCCCAGCATTTATTTTTGTAATGTAGTGAAGATTGTTCAATGATTGAAGTATGATTTTAAAAAAAAAAAGAATGTAGCAGGTCCTGTGTTTATTTTTTTAAAAAAGTTTGTTGGGTTTAGCAGTGGAGTCAAGTATGAGTGTGGGGGGGGGGGGATTAGATAAACAACTCACTCACTCAGTAACAAATTTTAATATGTGCAGTGTATTTCAAAGCCAAGGTCATTTCTAGCCCTTCCTAGTTAATAGTAGTTATGGATGTTGTGTTCTATTTTCCTTACTTGAACAATTCAAAGAACCAAAACCTTTTTGTTTTAAAGATTTTTGTTTCATGTTCCAGGGGAAAAAAGTGTTTTGAAATACTTTTTAGTTTGTCAGGACCGTATTTTATTTCCGTTTGACAGTTATTTCTTTTAAAGCATTTTCATGTTAAACGTATTTCACAGTAAAGTGTAAATTTGATAAATTATTCGCAAGCTGAAATGTGAACACAGAAGAGACGCAGTTATAAGACCATTGGTAAAGCTATTGTAGTAACATTTTCACGGGTACTTGGGCACAATTTTACTACCCGGGTATTTGCTCGACAACGGCACCCGGGTGCCTGTTGACAGGCCTACTTGTATGTTAATGTTCTTTTTGGTACATCACTTCTTGTTGATTTTTTGTCACTTTCTATTGAAAGGTTATGCAAAGATTTCTGCTATTGCTTATAAAATTTATATGAAAGTATTAAAGTCAATAAGTTTCAAGTTTCAAAATTATAAATATATTTCCTTTTCACAGGATTGCTCAACCTAAAGAATACTACAGACAGTTCTTGGTAAAAGTTTATTTCTGCTTTATATGTTTTATTAGTTATATCTTTTAAAGTAATGACATTAATAAAAACAAGTAATATTCCCTGTTCTATTTCCAGATTCATTTTTATCTTTTTTTAAAAATTCTTTGTTTTGTGTTCTCTATTTACATAATTGCAGGAAAAAGATGTCCGGCCTGATAATAGAGAACTTGGGGAATATCGTTTTACAGTCATCAATGTGGGTAAGAAAACAATAGTTTTAAATTTTGATTTCTTTATATTTCTGACTACATGTGACTATATCTGAATATATATGACTATATTTGACTAAACATGACTGTTGTTGAATTTGATCAGGCTGCGTGTCAACAGCAGAGGGGTCCTCTCTTGTTAAAATTGGCAACACAACAGTCATGTGTGGCATCAAAGCGGTAAGTAACCTTCCAGGCCAAAGAAACTTACTATAAATGTGACATATCAAATAAAGGCTGAGAAACTATTTCTATTAATAAGTTAATAAGTCGTTCTCTCTTATCAGCTGAAAAGTTTTATTTAAGGCAACAAAAATTTTTATTTAAAAAAAACAACAAAAACTTTTGGTTCCAGTGTTTTTTGTTATTATTTTAAAGATTTCTGTTTCATCTTTGTTCAAAGACTCAGTCAATTCATACCTTTAGACTTAGCTGCATATATTCACATAGATCTTACTTCTACTTACTCAATTGCAGCTTTACACATGACATTGAAAATATTTATGACTTTTGTATAACAATTATGAACATTCAAATCGCTATTGAACATTTTCATTTCAGGAGGTTACAGAACCAGGTGTTGATGGAAAAAATGGTTATTTAGGTGTGACAAATTAAAACCTTATTATTACTTTTAAATTTAAAGTTACCTAACATTATTTCTGTCAGTAAAAGAGTGACTGTTTTATAAAAATTTCAAAAGAGCAAATAATATGTTAAGGGTTGTTCTTGAATGTTACCTCGTAACCACTTGCTAATTTTCCTGGTGGACTGTACAGTAAACAATAAATGTCATTTTTCTAGTTCCCAACGTTGAGTTGTCTCCCTTGTGTTCAGCCAACTTCAGACCAGGTCCACCTGGAGAGCTGGCTCAAGTGCTGAGTCAAAATATGGCAGATCTCATAGCCGAGTGAGTCTCATAGATGTTTGTCATTCCTCTGTCTTTACTTTCACTTGAGGCGTGGTCTACAGAAATCACAATGAAAATTGCCAGTCTGCATCAAGACATACAAATCACAATACCAATAGCTGTGAGGCATTTGTACATTTTATTAAGAAAATGAAGTTTTACACTTTTTAAAACTCTGGCTTAAGTAATATTTTTATGTTAGCTACAATATATATTATCATACTTTCAGGTATATCTTTTTAAATTATTACAATTTTTACAAGTTTGTAAAAAATGATTTTTTTTTTGACAACAGTTCACAGTGTATTAAGCTGGAAAATCTTTGTATTTGTCCTGGGAAGGTCAGTTTTTTAAAAGTATTTTGTAAGTAATTCTTTTGTTTAGATTTTATGAATATTGTTGGCAAATTTGCAATGTAAATTGTTAGACATCACATCAATGCACTTTTCGTTAATCATGTTGTGTAATATAAATTGCATATTATTTTTTATTGAGATAAGTTATTTTTAATGCACTCTCTTTGGTTTTAAATAGATTTCTAGATTTCAAATAGAATGTGCTTCAATTTTCGCACTTAATAGTCTACTGTTCCAAATAATTTGGGACTGTTGATTATCTAGTATTTTTTAGGAGAGGGGTATAAATATGGTCTGACTATTGATAGATTTGTATTACATTATGGTCTGGCTATTGATAGATTTGTATTATTGTTACCATCAATTATCATGCTGTGACTCTAACTTTTATTTTCAGCTTGTGTGGGTGCTCAACATAGATCTTGTTTGTTTAGATTATGATGGGAATGTGATGGATGCTTGTACATTGGCCATGATGTCAGCCCTCAAAAGTAGTCAGTGGAATTCACAGTATCCTGTTCTTTTAAAAATTAATTCTGAAAAATATTGAGTCATCTTTTATGTGAATATACAACCAAGCAACTTTTGTATTAACAAAAACAAAGTATAATAAAGTACCATGTCTAAATCCATGAAATTGATAAAATGATGTTATTTTCAAACAGACCTTTATTTGTAGTTAATCTATTTCAGCATCATTGCCGGCTGTAACAGTAGATGAAGAGTCTGGTGAGATCAAAACAGATCCATCTTTGCGTACCCTACTACCTGTATCATCTTGTCCAGTTTCAACAACTTTCATTGTGTTTGACAAGTCAGTTGTTTTTTTTTACTCCTGTTTTTTTTTTAAAGATTAAATTTGCTTCTCTAAAGTTTTGAGATATTTAAATACCATACATGAACATGCTATTGTAAAATTCATTATCAAATACAGTGTCAACTTATCCGTGTGTCAGTCCTAGTGCTAGTTTCAACAGAATTTTGTGCACTGAAGGGCTGTGTCATTTTACTAGTAGTTCTAGTGTATTTTGCTCTACCATGAGCCAGACTTTGGGTACATGCATGCACACAGACAACAGCGGTCTGTTGATGCTAAAGTTGAGACAAACATGTGAAGTTAAAGAAAGTAATAATTTTATTATAAAGCATGAAAATGGGATGTTTGTGTGTGACATGGCTAGTGAGAAGAGCATGACAAAGTATTATCTCCACCAGCTTAAAGATCAGAGAGTTACTCAAATCAGTCTTTTTATATAACAAGCTAAGGAACATAGTCTTCATGTTTTGACACTTTCAGACTGGATATTTATGAAACTGATTCTTCCATCTTGAAATGGATTGCCTCTAGTTCACTGATTTCAATGTTTTGGTCTTTTGGCCTAGATCTGGAATAAAGTTCTTAACTCAAAGTACCACTATATACAAAAATATGAAAGTGAGCTTCTAATATGTCCCTTTTACATATTACCATATGAACTTATCACAATATTAAGGTTGTAAAATTGGTATGGTATTTCATGATTATTCTTAAGGGTTGATAACAGGTGAAGGACAAGTAATGTTCACATGAAAATATTTATTTCAGTAAACTCTTGCTAGTTGATCCAACCAGTGAGGAAGAGTCATTGGCAACAGGGTCTATAACTGTTGTAACAGAAGACAAAAATGTCTGCAGCATTTATAAACCAGGTAATTATAAACAATTAATATTCTTTAAATTTTAGGGGATGTGCTTGCATTATTTTGTGACATAGTTTGTTTATATAATGTACATAATCACTGATTGTTTTTTAAAATTATAATTTACAATAAAAACAACCTTCATTACGAAAAACATATTTGGCTCTTGACACTGAGATAGTTCCTATAAAGTTTGGCCAAAAAACTTAACTTTAAAAAAATGTTCACAACTAAGGACAAACTGCTTTAAATATAAATAGGCGAGAATCGAAAATCACGCTACCAATAAGACTGTCAAATGAATTCATTTGAAATTCTTATATCAATGATTAATAAGGGCATTGTACAAACTTTAATATTTTAAAATTAACTAAACCTGGTTACTTCTTGTCAACTAACATAGGTCAGATGTTTAAATTTATGGATGGCTATCATTTACAATATTGTAACTATATTGTATAGTATTTACTAGAAATGTCTCCACTTATGTAGAAGGTTTTAATAAAATCTTTTAAATGAGTAATTTTATCAATAACCTTCAGATCTATTGACCAACACCTTAAACAGACTAAATTAAATTACAGGAAGGATTTGATTAATATTTATTGTACTGCTTAATGGATTCAGTGGTAGTTGGCTTAAGGGGTGAAAGTGAAATAAAGTCAGGTTCAAGTAAAAATTTGTTCAAGTTTGTGTACGATCATCAGATTTATAACATAACAGTATACAGCAGGAATAGGTTTTTCTGAAACAGAAACTGTGCATTGTTTTTATTTTAAAACTTGTCAAAACCCAATTTTTTAAAAGAATATTGAATGAGTATTTTATCTCACCTTGATCTACTGAAACATTATTTTTAAAGAGTGAAGAGAAAACGTTTTTTGTAAGTTTGTTTTTTGTGTGCACCTCTTTACAGGTGGGACCCCCTTGACAGATGACCAGATTAGTATCTGCATAGAGAGAGGTTTTAACAGAGGGAAAGAAGCAAGAACATTGATAGAAGAAACATTGTGCTCTGTTGATAGATAGTGTTGTTTTATTTTGTACAGCAATTTAATAATAATGTTTTTAAGTCTGTCAGTCAGCTTTGTTTATTTGTTCACTGTGATAAAATGTGTAGTCTAATTTCACATGTTCCTTGGGGGAATGATCATGACAAATAAAAACTCAGGGGAACTCATGTTCAAGGGTAAGGTCAGTGCTAAAAAAATTGTCAAGCCAGGGGAGGTGATCCATTGATAAATTTGATCAGTCATACATGGTGCTAGAGCTAGTGATATGGATTAGCATCCCATATTTTTGTCTGGTTTATCTAGCAATAATTTTGGTTATCATCTGACTATTCTTACAGCTTGGAATACCTGGCTTTGATACAAGGCCGAAACTCTAAATGCTGAAAAATTTGTTTTATCTAAATAGAGGCAAGTGGGTCATAAAAACTACTTTCAACTTGAAATTCAAGAAACTTTTTAAAAGATTGCATTCAAATGGACCAAAAACCAGAGATTAATAATTAGGCTGATGCTGTGAGTGTGCCTGGAAGTTAACAAAAATGTATCTTGTGCAACTAAAAATTTGGGGCACACAACCATATTGTACATTGGTTAGCTTTAAATAAAACAACACAAACTTGAATCTTATCTTGGTTTACACTTTTTTATTTAATTCATGTTCAACAAAGCATTCCACCACAATGACTTTATTTTTAGCTCTCAATAAAAATGATCATTGATTGAACTATCAAATGTAAGTTTATGGATTATTTAGTAAAAGTCTAAGATCTAATTTTACAGTTGGTTGAAAGTCCTTTAAAAACTAGTTTTCATTTTAAAACCAAATACTTTTTCACTTACTTTATACTTGGTTAACAAAATAATGAAAAAATAATAAATTAATGTTTTATGATAATTTGAATTTAAAGTTTGATAATGATACAATGATAGCTTTATCAAACCAAAGGCTTATATTCTAATGAAATTTATAAAAAGAAACATGAAATTTTATGTACTAGGCAAGTTATATATAAGCATATTTGCAATTATTTTAAATCTAATTAAAAGAAGCAAACAAAATTATGAATGTTAGATTTGTTAAATTTGAACTACATTTTCATAATAGAGTAAAATTATAAAATAAACAATAAAAAAAATACACTCAAGACAACTCAATGAAGCGGCTACATTAAAATTAACAAAGCAACTCTGTTTTATAGTAGTTAAAAATTGAATACATTTTTTCATTCATTGGTTGCTGACAATGTTGATATACACTATCCTTTAAACTTTTTTTATTTCCAATGAAAAAGAAAAATTGTCCAGGGCTAAAATTATTGAGCTTTAAATTCTGTTAAACCTAGTGCTTTATTTGGAATACTTGTTTAATTAAACAACAACAGAGTTGAAAGTGTTTCAACTTTTTATGTAACATAACAATAACTTCTTGTCACTCTACATCTTGTCTAATGGCTGAATGCCCAGAATGTTGAAGGATGCAGCAATCACCATGGCCGTGGCCTCACAGAGTAGCAGACGACTCATGTTGACTTTGATGATATTGCCTACAAACAAGAGATTGTTGGCATAACTAACATGTCATGAACCAGGCAAAATTCTCTAGACAAATGTTAACAACGATTTATCAGAAAATACTAAAGATTTAGATATTTGGCAACAGGAGAATAACCACTGGTGTGGGAATTCATTGCCTGCCCTCAAATTCAGGTTTGATAGCATATCCAAAAAAGACCAGTGTGCAAGCCCAGGGGCTACCAAAGCTCAATGATCACCAGTTAAGACATTATTTTCACTCAGGGACTTAATTTTTTGGGAGGGAATGGGGCATATGATGGCAGATTTTGAATCCAATGGCTCTACAGTGGCGTAGCAGGGGGGGGGGCAAATGCCCCGGGTGGCACTTTGCCAGGGGCGGCAAATTCTTGGTCGTTAAAATTAGTTTCTATAAAAAAAATTATAAGAAATTCAAGCTTTTTATCAATATAAAAAAACCAAATAAGAAATTAATTTCAGAAATAAAGGAACTATCCTAAGGCATGTGAACTTTTCAAACATCAAAACTTAAACTCATTATTGGATATAAATTCTTTTGACACTAATGCTACTGTATTGAAAAGTATTTAAGTAGTATGATAATGTAACACTGAAGTAGTGGTAGCTTAAATGATTCTTAAAATTTGACAAACACTAGTCAATTGAAAGCTATGAGCGGCCCATTGTGAATAAAGGGGTGAGGGGTGGCTTATTCCTCAGTAATTAGCTCCCAATAACCAATATTGTTCCTTCGTATTCGATAGCTCTTCATATATTTCACATAATCTCCAAACTAGTCCAGTTGTGGGATATGTAACGATTGAAAATAAAAAAGGAGAATCATTCAAATGTGTCATTGAAGTAAAAGTGAATCTTTTTACATTTCTGAAATGATTTTTAATATATGAAGATCTTAAAATAATGGACTGCAGATGATCATCATGTTTTAATACTTCTTTAAGGCTTGAAACTCTATAGGCGTTTAAAAAAAGACGCAATAAAATAAAATCTCGCTCAAACAGTTCATTAAATCTAATTTGCTTACATGCTACTCCAACTGAAACAAATTATATATTTTAGTACTCTAAAACGTTGTTACGCATTCTTATTCTTATTCATATCTATACACCGCTTGAAATATCTAATTACTTTTACAAGCAAGGCTTCAGAATACAAAATAGTGAATATACCCATTTTGAGATTATTGTGAAAGCTATAGAAAAACTGACAAAGGCAGAAAAAAGGTTCATCAGACCAACAGACGCAGGAACTTTGCTAGTCATAATGAAATCTTTTTATTTTCGAAGCTATTTCAAAGATGCTCGAAATTATTTACAATTGTCCAGTACTAGAAAAAAATGCTAAGCAGAAGATGCTCACAGAGTAATTAATGGAATACTTAAAGGATGCTTTGACATTTGATAAAATTTTATGTGGAGACCTAATACTTTTAATGGAATCTTCAAGTCAAAGTACCAGAGAGCACATTTTTGGTGATCCAAATTATGTATCCATGATTTTTAGAAATACAGTTGAGAAGAAAGTTCTATTATTCATAACATGAGATAACTGTAGAAATGCATGTGAGAATTTGGCAAGTATGTAGAATTTAGAAAACAGATACAATTTTCATACACCAGGCCATCTGCTGGACTTTGAAATCATGTCCTTCAAATTAGAGTATTCAATTGACATTGTCAAGCAAAGACATTTAACCCCACGGGTAAAAAAAAGAATTAATGAATTTAAGACCAGTTGATGCATTAAAGTTTCATAAGATACTAAGGCTCAAAGTTGCCTTGCATAAAATAATATAATTAATTTGAACATTGCTTACAAAGTAATGCAAGGTTTTAAAAAAAGCTTTTGTCAAATTAAGTTAATGAAAAATTAAATAAAGACTACGCCAAAATTGTCTGATCTGTTGCTTTTCAATTCTGGCTATTCAGCATGGCAAGGCTGAAAACATTTGATACAAAAAATTGTGAAAAACAGAAAATTTCAATTTTATTAAAGAAATAAGGCTTTTCTTTTTATCTCTATTATATTGTCATTATTACTTTCTAATAAAAACTATCTTTCCTTTACAGCATTAAAATATTTTTCAGGGGGGGGGCAGCAAATTTTGGTTCTGACCCGGGCGGCACATAGCCACGCAATGCCGCTGTGGCTCTAATTATAAATATTTCATGACTGATGTGCTAACATTACAATGTACATTGTAATAAAAAAAGAAAATCATTTGTTTGAACCAATAAACCTACATCATACAAGTTGACAGAAGCACATATTGTCTGTGGTTGTCATTGTAAGACCTACCAGTGACCTTGTCCTACTCTATACAGTAAGACCTACCAGTGACCTTGTCCTTCTCTATACAGTAAGACCTACTAGTGACCTTGTCCTTCTCTATACAGTAAGACCTACCAGTGTTCTTGTCCTTCTCTATACAGTAAGACCTACCAGTGACCTTGTGCTTCTCTATACAGTAAGACCTACCAGTGACCTTGTCCTTATCTATAAAGTAACACCTACCAGTGACCTTGTCCTTCTCTATACAGTAAGACCTACCAGTGGCCTTGTCCTTCTCCATACAGTAAGACCTACCAGTGACCTTGTCCTTCTCTATACAGTAAGACCTACCAGTGGCCTCTATACAGTAAGACCTACCAGTGGCCTCTATACAGTAAGACCTACCAGTGAACTCTATACAGTAAGACCTACCAGTGGTCTCTATACAGTAAGACCTACCAGTGACCTTGTCCTTCTCTATACAGTAAGACCTACCAGTGACCTTGTCCTTCTCTATACAGTAAGACCTACCAGTGGCCTCGTCCTTCTCTATACAGTAAGACCTACCAGTGACCTTGTCCTTCTCTATACAGTAAGACCTACCAGTGGCCTCTATACAGTAAGACCTACCAGTGGCCTCTATACAGTAAGACCTACCAGTGAACTCTATACAGTAAGACCTACCAGTGGCCTCTATACAGTAAGACCTACCAGTGACCTTCTCCTTCTCTATACAGTAAGACCTACCAGTGACCTTGTCCTTCTCTATACAGTAAGACCTACAAATGACCTTGTACTTCTCTATACAGTAAGACCTACCAGTGACCTTGTCCTTCTCTATACAGTAAGACCTACCAGTGGCCTCTATACAGTAAGACCTACCAGTGGCCTCTATACAGTAAGACCTACCAGTGACCTCTATACAGTAAGACCTATCAGTGGCCTCTATACAGTAAGACCTACCAGTGACCTTGTCCTTCTCTATACAGTAAGACCTACAAGTGACCTTGTCCTTCTCTACACAGTAAGACCTACCAGTGACCTTGTCCTACTCTATACAGTAAGACCTACCAGTGACCTTGTCCTTCACCATAAAGTAACACCTACCAGTGACCTTCTCCTTCTCTATACAGTAAGACCTATCAGTGGCCTTGTCCTTCTCTATACAATAAGACCTACCAGTGACCTTGTCCTTCTCTATACAGTAGCACTTGTCATAGAACTCTGTGTACGTGGTCGTAAGCTCGTACAGGTAGTCACACAGGGTATGGAGGAGGAGATCATCCAGTACCCTTGTTATAACTTCGGCAAACCGCAGGATGCATTTCGCCAGTTTCCACTCTGCCGGGTGGTCTAGTTCAATTGATGTCGTCTTAGCAGCTTCCTTCAGGGCTTCTGGCTTCACATTGGCACTGCGTGCTATAGATCTGATTCATGTGAAACACATTCATTAAGTTGTTATTATTATCACATGCTATAGATCTGATTCATGTTTAACACATTCATTAAATTGTTATTATTTGGGAACACTTAACAGATATATTAAGTATTTACTTTTTGTCAAGACAAAATCTGTTTGGATTTAAAATTAAATTTTTAAGATGAACTGACATGTCACAGTAGTCATTCTTATTAAGACGCACAAATTTCAGATCGTCAATTAAGTTTAACTATTATAACTTTTTTTCTAAAATGATGGCATTTGGTATAAATATCAACTAGAAAAAGACTGTACCAAGCCAGTGTTATGATCTACCCTGACCTGATTCTTGTGTTAGCATACAACAAGTAGGCAGCAGTGTTCCCCCTGTCATCCAGCATCTGTGGGCGTGCCATAAAGGTTTATGAACAATTCAATAACAATAGGTTTTTGATGATTGAAAAGTAATTTAAAAAATACAAAAATTATGGAACAGTGCTTGAAAGAAAACATTGGAAAACTTAAGTATAAACAGAAATTCCCAGTAGAAATGAAACCCAAAATTGTTTGAATTCACTTAAAAAAAATTGAACTATGTGTCAAATTTTAACTATTACTTTAAAAGATGGGTTTTAAAAAAAACATTTCACCTCAACTATCATTACAGTGACAGTTTTGTGTCCACTCCACCCTCCCGCTCCTTGGGTGGGTTACTCGATATCTACACAATCCTTCCCCAGGTCCCTTGATTTCTATACAATTCTCTTCCCACCAAGGGTCACTAAACATGTCTACTGTCATCTTCCCTGCCCCAAGTGACGTCACTATACCCCTTCAACCAAGTGACGTCACTATACCCCTGCCACCAAGTGACGTCACTATACCCCTGCCACCAAGTGACGTCACTATACCCCTTCAACCAAGTGAGTCACTATACCCCTGCCACCAAGTGACGTCACTATACCCCTGCCACCAAGTGACGTCACTATACCCCTTCCACAAAGTGACGTCACTATACTATACCTTGTCAAAGGAGAAGATGTAATCGTGGGTCCTGTTGTGTGACAGGTCAGCGTACTTGATACATCCATAGGCCACTGACTCCTTGACCTTCTCCAACTCATCTGGTTTCAGCTCCTGTGAGTCACAAATATCATGATGTCATAGGTCATGGACACTAAATATACCATAGGTCATGGACACTAAATATACCATAAGTCATGGAACTAAATATACCACAAGTCATGGACACTAAATATACCATAGGTCATGGAACTAAATATACCATAGGTCATGGAACTAAATATACCATAAGTCATGGACACTTAATATACCATAGGTCATGGACACTAAATATACCATAAGTCATGGAACTAAATATACCATAAGTCATGGAACTAAATATACCATAAGTCATGGACACTAAATATACCATAGGTCATGGACACTAAATATACCGTAGGTCATGGAACTAAATATACCATAGGTCATGGAACTAAATATACCATAAGTCATGGAACTAAATATACCATAAGTCATGGAACTAAATATACCATAGGTCATGGACACTAAATATACCATAGGTCATGGACACTAAATATACCATAGGTCATGGACACTAAATATACCATAAGTCATGGATACTAAATATACCATAGGTCATGGACACTAAATATACCATAGGTCATGGACACTAAATATACCATAAGTCATGGACACTAAATATACCATAAGTCATGGACACTAAATATACTATAGGTCATGGACACTAAATATACCATAGGTCATGGACACTAAATATACCATA
>MUZC01000102.1:828019-848383 GCA_002072015.1 Radix auricularia | reverse complement strand
GTAGGTTCATGGGGAGGGGGAGGGGAGGTTCATGGTGAGGCGGGAGGACAAGGCCTAGAACTTATCAGACGTTTAATATAAATATTATAACTGGTGGTCACAGAAGTTAATATGACAGTTATCAGGAAAACAATATGACCAGTAAACACAATATGACCAGTAAACACAATATGACCAGTAAACACAATATGACCAGTAAACACAATATGACCAGTAAACACAATATGACCAGGAAACACAATATGACCAGGAAACACAATATGACCAGGAAACACAATATGACCAGGAAACACAATATGACCAGTAAACACAATATTACTAGTAAACACTATATTGTAATAGTGCAACATACATGAGAATTCATGAGCCATAAACACCACAGATGTCAGGGGACACTATCCTATAGTAGTACCAGACGACAGAAGAAAGTCTCTGTTCATAACAAACTATATTAACGGACTTAATCGTTATATTCTTTGATGTCATTACAGTGTGACTTTTTATTTGTATCGATTCCACATCTAACCAAGAGTAAAGACGAGTACGACATCGGTTCCCTAAACCACAAGTTGAGAGCTGCTGTACTCCAATGGAAGTGGAGTCATCAGGCGCCTCGCTCAGTCCGTCTGGAGAGATCAACGACTCGAGATTATGAGATGTCAAATGTGGCGCCATGCGAAAAGATGGCGATGGTCACTGAAGCGACAGCCAGGGAAAATGACAACATGAACAACCCTGCCATCGTCTACCTGACAACCTTTACCTGCCATCGTCAACCACACAACCTCTACTTGACATCGTCTACCTGACAACCTTTACCTGCCATCGTCAACCACACAACCTCTACTTGACATCGTCTACCTGAAAACAACCTTTACTTGACATCGTCTACCTGAAAACAACCTTTACCTGACATCGGCTACCTGACATCATCTACCTGAAAACATATTTTACACTAGTTTAATAACACTTTCCCACCACTAATTATTTGACACGTTCCCACCACTAGTTGTATGACACTTTCCCACAAGTAATAGTTTGACACTAGTTTACTAACACTTTCCACACCACCAATTGTTTGAAAATAGTTTAATGACACTTTCCCCCCACTACTTGAAACTTTCCCGACACTAGTTATTTGACAAGTTCCCACCACTAGTTGTTTGACACTTTCTCCGCCACTAGTTGAATGACACTTTCCCCACCACTAGTTGAATTACACTTTCCCCACCACTAGTTGAATGACACTTCCCCACCACTAGTTCAATGACACTATCCCCACCACTAGTTGAATGACACTTTCTCCGCCACTAGTTCAATGACACTTTCCCACCACTAGTTGAATGACACTTTCCCCACCACTAGTTGAATGACACTTTCCCCACCACTAGTTGAATGACACTTTCCCCACCACTAGTTGAATGACACTTTCCCTGCCACTAGTTAAATGACACTTCCCCACCACTAGTTGAATGACACTTCCCCACCACTAGTTGAATGACACTTTCCCCACCACTAGTTCAATGACACTTTCCCCACCACTAGTTCAATGACACTTTCCCCACCACTAGTTCAATGACACTTTCCCCACCACTAGTTGAATGACACTTTTCCCACCACTAGTTGAATGACACTTCCCCACCACTAGTTCAATGACACTTTCCCCACCACTCGTTGAATGACACTTTCCCAACCACTAGTTGAATGACACTTTTCCAACCACTAGTTGAATGACACTTCCCCACCACTAGTTGAATGACACTTTCCCCACCACTAGTTGAATGACACTTCCCCCGCCACCAGTTGAATGACACTTTCTCCACCACTAATTGAATGCCACTTTCCCACCACTAGTTGAATGACACTTTCTCCACCACTAGTTGAATGACACTTTTCTAACCACTAGTTGAATGATACTTCCCCACCACAAGTTGAATGACACTTTCCCCACCACTAGTTGAATGACACTTTCCCCACCACTAGTTGAATGACACTTTCCCCACCACTAGCTGAATGACACTTTCCCAACCCCTAGTTGAATGACACTGCCCCCACCACTAGTTGAATGACACTTTTCCCACCCCTATTTGAGTCTTAAAGAATTGGAAACTGACCGGAAGTTCCTGTTTTGAATAAATCGAGACACGGTTCCAACATAAAGGTACTGGACGAGGCGCCCCCAGAGACGACCGAACATTTCCGTACAGAAATAGCCCCGGTGGTCGGAGAGCTTGGGAGGCGGGGGAAGGTGGGTGAAAGACAATTCCCTGGTTGATTCGGGACTTTACGGATCAGTCGGAATAATGAGCAGGCAGACCCAAAGTTTTTGACGTGGACAAAAGAGACTTCTCTACGACAATAGGAGTTAAAATGAACCTCATTTATAATTCTGCTTGAGGCAAACAGTAGAGTTTTAACAAGATGTAGAAATATGAGAAAAAATAGTTATAACAAGAATGTATGTAACGAGAATGTAGAGATATGAGAAAGTAGAGTTGTAACAAGAGAGATATGAGAAAGTAGAGTTGTAACAAGAGAGATATGAGATCAAGTCAGCAGCTGCTATTGCGTTGTTCCTTTCATTATATACTTCGCTTTGTCCATTGTCTCTCTTAGACGAAATGTTTGAAAGCCAAGTAAACACAACCAAGTAAACACAGGCATGTAAACACAGCCAAGTAAACACAGGCATGTAAACACAGCCAAGTAAACACAGGCATGTAAACACAGCCAAGTAAACACAGCCAAGTAAACACAGCCAAGTAAACACAGGCATGTAAACACAGCCAAGTAAACACAGCCAAGTAAACACAGCCAAGTAAACACAGCCAAGTAAAGACAGCCAAGTAAACACAGCCAAGTAAAGACAGCCAAGTAAAGACAGCCAAGTAAAGACAGCCAAGTAAAGACAGCCAAGTAAACACAGCCAAGTAAACACAGCCAAGTAAACACAGCCAAGTAAACACAGCCAAGTAAACACAGCTATACAAGTACAAGCGTTGTTAGTCTTTGTCAAGTGACTTTAAAATATTTTTTTTTAAAACGGTAAAAAAATCAAGTTTTTGACTATAAATCCTTTATGAACTAGACATAACTATAAGGCTATTCATTATAATATTTAGAGCAAGAACATCCGTAAATACAAAATGTTAGTAATGTTTCAAATATAGAAAGGATTATAGTTTTTAAAAAAAACAAAAAAACAAACAAACAAACAACAACAACAACCTTCTACAGTCTGCCTGCTAAATTTCAGCACGATTTGATCAAGGGAAAAGGTTATAAAAGCACGTTTAACATAGTGCGCACCGTGAGACAGATTAGCAATTAATGGCATTTATTTACATTTACAGATCGGGAATATCTTTTACACAAGTATCGTCAATATTATACGCACTGCACAGCGCAACAGGACAGTAGAAAAAAAAGATCAATATAATACGCACCACGACACTATCTAATAAAATAATCTAATAATTCAATCATTTAATTATAGTACATTGGATCGATCGGAAATTTTGATACCTCATTTTTATCATCGGCACGAGTCTGCCTGCAAAATTTCAGCTCTCTAGCTTACGATGAAATTGGTAAATATTCGATCCAAAGTTTTTTCGACAAGCTGGGCTCAAGCAGACACTACTACGGGTTAATATAAAGGATTTTTTAAAAAAGAAAAANAAAAAAAAAAAAAAAAAAAAAAAAAAAAAAAAAAAAAAACCATATATACCAAGCAATGGCCATGTAGTACAAGAAAACAACATACTCATATACCAAGCAATGGCCGTGTAGTACAAGAAAACAACATACACAAATACCAAGCAATGGCCTTGAAGTACACGAAAACAACATACACATATACCAAGCAATGGCCTTGAAGTACAAGAAAACAACATACACATATACCAAGCAATGGCCGTGAAGAACAGGACAACAACATACACATATACCAAGCAATGGCCCTGTACTACAAGAAAACAACATACACAAATACAAAGCAATGGCCTTTGAGTACAATTAAAAAAAAACAAGGCACGTATACCAAGCAATGGCCTTGAAGTACAAGAAAACAACATCTACATATACCAAGCAATGGCCTTGAAGTACAAGAAAACAACATACACATATACCAAGCAATGACCTTGAAGTACAAGAAAACAACATACACATATACAAAGCAATGGCCTTGAAGTGCAAGAAAACAACATACACATATACCAAGCAATGGCCTTGAAGTACAAGAAAACAACATACACATATACCAAGATACCAAGCAATGGCCTTGAAGTACAAGAAAACAACATACACATATACCAAGCAATGGCCTTGAAGTACAAGAAAACAACATACACACATACCAAGCAATGGCCTTGAAGTACAAGAAAACAACATACACATATACCAAGCAATGGCCGTGTACTACAAAACACACACACACACACACACACACGCGCGCACGCACGCGCCCGCCCGCACGCACGCACGCACGCACCCACGCACACACACACACACACACACACACACACACACACACACACACAGATACAAAGCAATGGCCCTGTAGTATAGGACACCAACAACTTGTATTTCTCCTCATTATTTTTGCTATCTTCCAGTCGGCTGCACGAGAATTATAGTCGCTTCCAGTGTCTCGCGAGTGGGATAATAGGCAATTCTAACTGTCCCATAATTGGCAATTCTAGCTGTCCTTTTATGGGCGATTCTAGCTGTCCAATAATTTGCAATTCTAGCTGTCCTAAAATTGGAAATTCTAGCTGTCCCATAATTTGCAATTCTAGCTGTCCTAAAATTGGCAATTATAGCTGTCCCATAATTTAGTGGATGTGACCAGGAGACTGTCTGAGAGTGACCTATGAACTTATCACATCCTAGAGCTGACTGTGCCTAGAAGTGACCTATGAACTACTTACATCCAAGAGGCCGACTGTTCCTGGGAGTGAACTATGAACTTATCACATCCTAGAGGCTGACTGTGTGAAGTGATGATGCAATAAGATATGAGACACGATTGAGAGTAACATGAGAAAGATATAGATTATAGTAGAGGGCTGATAGTAACATAAAGATTTAGACTATAGTATAGGGCTGATAGTAACATGAGAAAGATATAGACTATAGTAGAGGGCTGAGAGTAACATGAGAAAGATATAGACTATAGTAGAGGGCTGATAGTAACATAAAGATTTAGACTATAGTAGAGGGCTGAGAGTATCATAAGAAAGATATAGACTATAGTAGAGGGCTGATAGTAACATGAGAAAGATATAGACTATAGTATAGGGCTGATAGTAACATGAGAAAGATATAGACTATAGTAGAGAGCTGAGAGTAACATGAGAAAGATATAGACTATAGTAGAGGGCTGATAGTAACATAAAGATTTAGACTATAGTAGAGAGCTGAGAGTATCATAAGAAAGATATAGACTATAGTAGAGGGCTGATAGTAACATAAAGATTTAGACTATAGTAGAGGGCTGAGAGTATCATAAGAAAGATATAGACTATAGTAGAGTAGCATTTGATGCATGCTAGTATGATGCTAGTCGAGTATGATTAAGTTTCTACATTTGTTGTACAGAGGTCTAGTTTGATTGAGTTCTTACATTTGTTGTATAGAGGTCTAGTTTGATTGAGTTTCTACATTTGTTGTACAGAGGTCTAGTTTGATTGAGTTCTTACATTTGTTGTACAGGGGACTATTTTGATTGAGTTCTTACTTTTGTTGTACGGAGGTCTAGTTTGATTGAGTTCTTACATTTGTTGTACAGAGGTCTAGTTTAATTGAGTTTCTACATTTGATGTACAGATGTCTAGTTTAATTGAGTTTCTACATTATGATAGTCTAGTTTGACTGAGTTTCTACATTTGTTGTACAGAGGTTTGATTGAGTTTCTACATTTGTTACATGATAGTCTAGTTTGATTGAGTTTCTACATTTGATGTACATATGTCTAGTTTGATTGAGTTTCTAAATTTGTTACATGATAGTCTAGTTTGATTAGTTTGATTGAGTTCCTACATTTGTTATATGATAGTCTAGTTTGATTGAGTTTCTACATTTGTTACATGATAGTCCAGTTTGATTGAGTATCTACATTTGATGTAAAGAGGTCTAGTTTGATTGAGTTTCTACATTTGTTACAAGATAGTCTAGTTTGATATGAGTTTCTACATTTGATGTACAGAGGTCTAGTTTGATTGAGTTTCTACATTTGATGTACAGAGGTCTAGTTTGATTGAGTTTCTACATTTGATGTACAGATGTCTAGTTTGGACAGGTGGCACTAATATGGAGCTGACGAGTCTAAGTGTGACAATATCTTCACAGAGCTTGGACAAGCACCTGCTTAGATTGGTACGTCTGGGTGCGGGGGGGGGGGTGTCCAGTGGTCATTAGCCACAGTGAGAGGTGGACAGACCGACATCGGCCACGGCTAATGAATAGCTTTAAACATTGGGATTGGTTGGAGTGATGGGTCTTAATGGATTTTAGGGGTTACAATGGCGGGAGGGGGGCATTCTTGGAATTTTAGGACACGATCGTCTAGTGTCGTGGTTTTGGAACAATTGATGGATTTTAGGGAACTGTCTCATATAAGGAACGGTCTCACCTAGGGAACTGTCTCACATAGGGAACTGTCCTCACATAGGGAACTGACTATCCTAGGGAACTGTCTCACACAGGGAGCTGACTATCCAAGGGAACTGTCTCACATAGGGAGCTGACTATCCAAGGGAACTGTGTCACATAGGGAACTGACTATCCAAGGGAATTGTCTCACATAGGGAGCTGACTATCCAAGGGAACTGTCTCACATAGGGAAATGACTATCCAAGGGAACTGTCTCACATAGGGAAATGCCTAACCAAGGAGTTTCCCCTAGGGGAACTGTCTCGTCTTATGGCCATTTCTACAGAGCAGAAATATCTAGCGCTAGTACTAATTTTTATTTTTTTAAAACTATGATTAATCGGGAAAATTTAATATATTAATTATTCGATTCCAAGACTCCCAAATGTTATGACGTAGCACAGCAAATTCGTTCTGCTATGCAAGAAATACAGAAGAAAACCCTTTTTGTTTGCGAATGCACCTAGAAATATTATTTAATAATACGAGAGGAAAAATATAAGTATCAAAAATATAAAATAATTAATAAATTGGAAAAATATATGTAAATATTTATTTCATCTTAACGATTATGTGCAAACAAGCATGACGGATGACTCTCGCTGAGGTCGACCACCGACCGACCAATCAGTGTATGGTTGGCGAGCAAAGGTGGTGGCCGGGGGGGGGGGGCATCTAGACCAACAATGCTTCTTGAAGTCACTATCGTTCCTTAACACAATAACAAACATTTCGTATTGTAGTAGTTATTATATCCACCTAATATGCGGAAGGTCCTGGGTTCAAGCCCCAACTAAGACATTTTTTAAAAAATGTTTATGTTTTTGCCCGTTCTTTTCCCACTTTCTTTTTCGCAACATGACTGTAAACTTTGTTTCTCAACATTGATATAACTTCAGCGACGTGCTCTCCGTTGTTCTCAGTAACGGAACAGTAGTTATACACTCTCCTCAACAATACTTCAGTACATGAATACTTAAGAAGAATATGATGGCGAGGCGGAAATTTTCGCGGTGTCCAAAATACTTCTTGCCAATATCATCATTTATTTCCGAGAGCGTCCTCGAGTTTACAATCGCGGTCAACATTTGTCTATAAACCTGCTCTTAAGCGGTCTTTTCGATCATGACCATTAAGAAGTTCACCTGCCTCTCTTTCTGGTGCCATCTATTGACAAGTTTTGTATGTCCACACAAATTTCACAGCCACCTTATCATACTGATATGACATCACTTTGCCACTATTTTGATAAACGTCAACGACAGCGTTTCAAAACATAATCTTATGAACGAACGGATTCCGCAGAAGAACTTCAATCCACCGTCTATCTATATATATATTAACCCGAACAAGCACAAGACGAGTGCAAATAAGCTTGACAAATGACCCTCGCCAAGGTCGGCCAATCACAGTTTATGATTGGCAGATTGGAAAACATGGGTGGTGAAGGATGGGGGGTGGCAGTGCGCATGTTTTGAGACAAACAATGCGTCGATGGTCTTCTGTACGTTGACTCGCGTTGTTCTTCGTGCTGTAGTTTGTGTCAGTTTTTCCCCCTTTCTTTTGCACTATCTATGAGCAAGTCTGCGGCGTATGCTACGCCACGGGTTGAGTCTAGTTAAAAATAGTTTCTTAAATTTTAATAGAACTTTAATCGATCAAATTAATTTTACTCGATACATTTTTAAAACGATTAATCGATAAATTACTCGTTTATTTCCGCAGCCTTAGAAATAACACTTTTCTTGAGATTAGTATAAAAAACATTGTACATGTAAAAAATAATGTACATAAATCTGCCACAGATTTACGAAATTCAAAGTTGTAAGATTTGCTACTGCTTCAGATTAACAAATTACCAATGATGGAGTTTTATGGCTTGATTGCTCTGATCATTCAAATAAGCCAATAAAAATAATTTAAATAAATGAATTTAAGGGGCAATTTAAAAAATCATGTTAAGTCCCTATTGGGATTCAGGACGTGTTAGCGCATTTTCGTATTATGTATCAGTACTTATGTTAGATATCAGCATTATGTAGTTATCAGTAATTGTGTTTAGATTTTAGACATATTTTTATGAATTTTCTTGTGTAATGAATATACCTGACATTTTTTTTTATTTAAAAGTCATTTCTTTACATTTTAAAAAATTTTATGTTCTCTTTAATCTAACTACAAGTCACCACAAATGATGACGTAAAACTCTCTAAACTTTTACACATATTCTAATGACGTCAACTAAAAAAAAAACTAATTCTTTTGCACGTTTTCGCACCACTCTTCAATGCTTGAAAAACTATGTATTCGACTTCCGGCAATGGCGGCCGTTCCCTGCGCTAGTGTTACCTCTCGATTCGAAATATTTTTTGGTAGTTTTAACGGGGTTTTTAACGGATCGAGTAACTGAGTGTTGATGCACAAATGGCAGGCCAAGACATACAAAAAACATATAAACCTCATGGGTCTAGGACCTATGGATGCTGAGATCAAGGGTGATGACAGACGGACGGACGGACGGACGGACAAAACGGGTACAATAGCGCATTCGACTTCTCGAAAATGCGCTAAAAATGTAAAACCCGTAAAAAGCACAGTTTTTGACTATAAATCCCTTATATATGAGACATAACTGAAATAATGTTCATTATAATATGCATCATACGACAAAATAAAAAAATCAAAACCGTTAGTTATTTCTCAAATATATAAAGTATTTATAGCAACAAAACAAAACAAATATTATGCGCAACGCGAGACAGACTAGCATTTACTATCATTTACATTTACAGATCAGTAATATATATTTTTATAAAAACATCGTCAATATAATACACACAGCACCGCGCGACAGCAAAGTATTAAAAAGGTTGCTCAATATAATACACACAGCGATACTCTAGCACAAAATTAACATGATAATAGAGATACGTAGGGATAATCTAAAAATTCATTAATTTAATCACAGTACATTCGATCGATCTGAAATTTCGATAGATCATTTTTATCATCGGCACGAGGCTGCCTGCAAACTTTCAGCTCACTAGCATACAAGGAATCTGGTTAAAAATGGATCCAAAGGTTTTTTTTCGGCAAACAATCAAGGCATCATGCAGACGCCACGAGTTAATATAAAAGTTTTTTTTTAATTAAAAAAAAGCAAATTTACATGGTTGACTGCTAGATGAATTTTGTCTGTTATGTGAATATCATCTGTTAGATGAATGCCGTCTGCAATATGAATGTCGTCTGCTAGATGAATGTCGTCGAGTTCAAGGCGAGTTAATGAGCTCATCCGTTCAATCATTAGTGAGTTAATTGACAACCCGGGGACAAATACGTCAATGGAGTGTGAGAGGGTCTAATTGATGGACATGTCTGAGGACATGGCTACAGGAGGGAGACTTGAAGAGGAGAGAAACTTGGGAAGGGATGGGACAGGGAGAGAGATTTGGAGGGGGCACTTAGAGAGTGAAGGGGCTACAGAGAGAGACTTGGAGAGGAAGGGGTACTTAGAGAGGGAGGGAGACACAGAGAGACATTTGGAGAGGGCGAGACTTAGAGAGGGTAGGAAAGTCGAATGAGTAAAAAGTATGGCCACGGAAATTAACGATTAATTTCTCGATTAATCGTTAAACATTTTTATGATTTAATATCGATTAAAATAATTTTAATCGAACAAAAATCTATTATTATTTTTTAAAAATTAATATTTTGAACTTTTTAAACTTCATTTTATGAAAAAATACTTAATAAACGATATACTAACCCAGATTGCAGAATCTCGCTGAGGAAAATAGGACAACAGTCCACAGCAGTTAAAAAGGTCAAAATATGTTTATATCTATGACTCTGTCTTTAAGACTCAAATAAACACACACAAAAATGTCAATTACATGTTTTTGTTACTTCACTCGAGACATTTGGCTCTAATCAAAATTAATGATTAATTCATGAAATTAATCGCTACTTTTTCAAACGTTAACGATTAGATTTAAATTAATCGTTACCAGCCCTAGTAAAAAGTAAACAGGAAAATGATTAATGGAGAAACCATCGGGCGGTATAACTTGAGAACGATCAAGAGAGAGAGAGAGAGAGAGAGAGAGAGAGTGTGAGAGAGAGAGAGAGAGAGAGAGAGTAAGAGGAAGAGAAAAAGAAATAAACGAAGACATGAGGGAAGGATGGAAGCAGAAAATGATAGACGGCTGATGCAGAAATTAAGTACACAGCGAGAACCTTTTCTTTCGGGGCGTGGTTCAGTAGAAACTACTGGAATACCGACTCTTGAGTTTACAGTATCCCAGTACCAACTACACACACAGTATCCCAGTACCAACTACACACACAGTATCCCAGTACCAACTACACACACAGTATCCCAGTACCAACTATACACACAGTATCCCAGTACCAACTATACACACAGTATCCCAGTATCAACTACACACACAGTATCCCAGTATCAACTACACACACAGTATCCCTGTATCAACTACACACACAGTATCCCAGTACCAATTACACACACAGTAACTCAGTACCAACTACACACACATTATCCCAGTACCAACTACACACACATTATCCCAGTACCAACTACACACACAGTATCCCAGTACCAACTACACACACAGTATCCCAGTACCAACTACACACACAGTATCCCAGTACCAACTACACACACATCCCAGTACCAACTACACACACAGTATCCCAGTACCAACTACACACACACAGTATCAACAATACGGGTACACAGTAATGCTGCATGGATACTGTTGTTAGAGACTTCAGATTTATTACTAGAAAAGTTCAAACAAAAACACATCTTGCCTCTTGAATGACCTGCGCACTTAAATACAATCATGTGCCAAATTACTAAACTTCTACGCTATACATCTGTTCTACACTTTTGTTCTAATCATATTTTCTACACATCAGTTCTATACCTTTGTTCGTCGTGATCCACAAGACAAGGACAATTCTCTACATCCTATCTATATGCTACGATAGTTTGATGTCTTCACCGATGGCTTCAGAGACCAATTTCTGCCAGAATGCTGCGTACAGAGGTCTGAACAACAGATGAAAGTGGCACCGTTACGAATTTTACCGGCATGATCTTTCCTGTCATGTCTTCGTCTTTTCCTCTTGGCAGCCATTTGTCAGTTTCGTGTGTTTCTGCACCGTTCCGTTTAGTAAGGTGCCAGGAGGCTCGGTTGTTGGCTGCTGGCTTCCGTGGAGTCGTGCGCAATGCTCTTAGCTTGAAGTGCGGCACTGAGCGTACCCAAGGACCAATAGGCCAAGGACACCGTGACACGCTACACGAGGTGATAGCAGAGTTGGTGGCCAAACCTGATGTTAATGAGGGCAATTTTAAAATTTATAAAAATTGCCGAGAGCCGCCTGAAGCGCTATGGGTCAATATACCGACGGGGAAATCTTCCAGTAAACGTCTATCATATATTTCATAAATTTTAATAATAATAATCCTTTTCAATCCACGGAGGACTTTGGGGAAAGTGTAAGCGCGTTGACAAGTTTCATTAAGCCACCACTTTCGAGCAGGAGATTGTGTGGCTAGCGCAATGCCAGCACCCGTGACTCTCTTTTGCTACGGTTCGGCAGCCCAGCGCGCTTCCGCTATACCACCGCGCCCCTATCATAAATTGTACGCGAGCCGCAATGTGAACACAGAAGAGCCGCATCCGGTTCACGAGCCGCGGTTCGGCTACCTTTGGGCTACTAAGCTAGCTGATGGGGAAAACCGCGATATGTAAAGCCCCCTTTACATAGATTCTGGTTTCTCATAGTAATATTGAATGTGAGTGAAGAAACAGGCAATATTTCCGAAGCTGGGAATGGTTTAGTTCCTGGATAAATATGGCCTTGACTCCTTTCCACAATTCTTCTAGCGTCAGCGACCCCTAGTCTCGCGTGACGAAATAATTCGTATGGCCTGACTGACACGTCTTAATGCTCTCACGGTCAACCAAAGGGCGGCCACTCAGCTGGGAACTGTGCCCTTGGCCCATTTATTTTCCTCAGCATGGATCCTCCTCTGCTGTGGGCAGCCTTCACCTTGTAATCAAGCATTCAATCAATTCCTGAATTTTCCCGGAGTCCCAAAAATAAACTCTGTCTACACGAAACCAGTGACGCCTGCCTGACTCCTACCAGTTCTTTTCTCGTCACCAAAACTTTAGTTGTCATTTGCCATAAGAATGGTGCTGTCGTTGGTGATGCTAATGATGCTGTCGTTGGTGATGCTAATGATGCTGTCGTTGGTGATGCTAATGGTGCTATGACTGGGTTTCTGAAACTGCAGCGTAACGTAGTTACCCCCCCCCCCCAAACCATGCAGGGAATCGTGGCATGTATATAGTTTTCCTCAACGTGTAAATCGTTGCCAGTTACGTCTCTCATGAGCTACTATGACTGTGTCGTAATAAAACCACGCCAAGTGCTGTTCCTATACAGAGATGTCATCGCTCACCTCCCCTGCTCACAGACACAGATGAAATCGCCCCCCCCCCACCCGCTCACAGACAGAAGGATGAGTTAACGGAAATTTCCGCTGACGGCTTTTCGTTTCAGTGAAAGGTTAAGCTACCAGTTCTTGGAGCTCGTCCGACTCAATGAAGATTATACGTCGAGTGTTGACGTCCGTCTGAGGACCCCACCCACGGCCACAACAAAACCACGGTGCTTCATGGGACGCGAACCAGTGACACGTCGACCTCTCTGTCCGTCTGCCCCATCAATGGCGCAATGCATCCACGACACGCAGAAGTAAGTCAACAAACGGTTGTGCAATACAAGTCGTGGTTTTATTTCATGACCACCCGTCCCTCTAAGCAAATGATTCCAATCCAATGAAAAGGTCACGCCACACGCGTGATGCGGTTTATTGTTTTTGCTCTCCCGAGAAATTAGCGAGTGAAGATTTGTGGATGGAAATCCGACAGTTGAGAAATTCTACAAGGGTTTAGTACGAAATGAACAAGCGACCTCCCAGTAGGGCACGAGAGAACTTTCACTCACGACCTAGTTATAACAACTCTAGAAGCCCATCTGCGGAAGCCCATCTACACTGACGTTGTCAACACCCCGACGAGTGTTCAACATGGTCACTGTCACATTAGCAGCACCACTAGCTGCCCAACTTTCAGCACATCATCACAGACGAAAAGCTCAAGGGAACTCAGCAACACGGGCCAGGGGCGTCACAAGGGTTGGTGTCACCAGTGCGCTCCGCTGCCCCCATCTTCCGTGACGCCTCTGACATTCGCAAAGGTTCAACAATAACATTGACCTCATCTCCAGAAATATCGTGTGGTCAACTTTTCGGGCGGCCGGGTGGTGAATCTAGAAAGACGTGAAACAGAGAAGAGCTGCCCGCCACTCACATCGATCATCCCCTCTAATGTGTCTCCACCAAACCAGATCAACAGAAATCAGGAGTGGCTTGAAGACATTACCTTGTAGCACAATGAGCGAAGTGAAAATAAAACAAGTGCTATTATATTTCCATAAAATGAATGTTTAGCTGCGTAAGCTATAATTTGTTTATTTTATGGATTAGGGATATCACCTGCTTTTTTATACTGGTGCTTAGGAAAAGAAGTAAACCCCCCCACACACACACACACCACCACCAACACAACTTCATTTTTATATTAGCAACAAACATTCCAAACAAATCCAAACTAGAAAATTTTAGGTCTCCGGCTTGCATGAGCATCTATCGTGTTGCACTGCTCTATAATATAGATCCGGGGCAACTAGCGTGTAATGCCGTGTATTAACCTAGATATAGGGCAACTAGCGTGTAGTTCCGTGCTATGATCTAGATCTGGGACAACTAGCGTTTAATGCCGTACTATGATCTAGATATGGGGCAACTAGCGTGTAATGCGGTACTATAATCTAGATATGGGGCAACTGTTGCGTACTGGGTTCTGGATTCAATCTTAATAAAGACAGACTCTTGTCGAATAGAAGGTGTTCTTTATTGAACTATAAATGCACGTATAAATCCTTCATACAGCCATCGAGACATCACAGCATACGCATACAGGTTCCCAGCCTTCCAGTGTTCGAGCAAACCTCGATAACACCATCCGTCAATTTACACAGCTCTGGCCGAACGTCCACACACTGACGTTACAAGTCTCTCCTATCTTTTCCACTCTCGTCTCTCACTCGTCTCTTGACACACTACACAGACCCACACTATATATAGCCCTTGCGCGCACTCTCAAGTCATTGCCTGACATTCAAAAGTCCGTCAACTGAATAAAGTTCAAAACATTCTCACGACAACTCACAACACTGATTGACAACTCAGTAACAACTCAGAACCATTCATTGACAGTGATTCTCATACCTTGACAGCAACTAGCGTTTAATGCCGTACTATGATCTAGATATGGGGCAACTAGCGTGTAATGCCGTACTATAATCTAAATATGGGACAACTAGAGTGTGATGCCATGCTATGATCTAGATCTGGGACAAATAGTGTGTAATGCCGTACTATAATCTAGATATAAGGCAACTAGCGTGTAATGCCGCACTATAATCTAGATCCGGGGCAACTAGCGTGTAATGCCGAACTAAAATCTAGTTCCCGGGCAACTTGTGTGTAATTCCGTACTATAATCTAGACCTGGGGCAACTAGCGTGTAATTTCCGTACTATAATCTCGATATGGGGCAACCATAATCTTCCATCTCTTTCATCCGAACTGATTTTTTATCGTATCTCTATCTGAACATGCGAGCTTTAATTGAACCCTTGTATTGACGGGCGGACGGGAGCCAAGTGGTCCTAGCCAACCTGGTATTTAATAATGTCAATCACATTCAGGGCGACTTGTGTGCACTAGCGTCCAGAACAAGAGCCTCGTTCTCAAATAGGTTTCTTTGCCACCCAACTGTTTTTTCATGGCCACCCAACTGTTCTTTCATGGCCAGCCCACTGCTTTCATGACCACAAACCTGTTCTATCATGGCCAGCCCACTGTTCTTTCATGGCCACCAAACTGTTCTTTCATGGCCACCCAACGGTTCTTTCATGGCCACCCAACTGTTCTTTCATGGCCAGCCCACTGCTCTTTAATGGCCACCAAACTGTTCTTTCATGGCCACCCAACTGTTCTTTCATGGTCACCCAACTGTACTTTCATGGCCACCAAACTGTTCTTTCATGGCCAGCCCACTGTTCTTTCATGGCCACCCAACTGTTCTTTCATGTCCACCCATCTGTTTTTCATGGCAATCTACTGTTCTTTCATGGCCACCTACTGTTCTTTCGTGGCCATCAAACGGTTCTTTCGTGGCCAGCACACTTTTCTTTCATGGCCACCCAAAGTTCTTTCATGGCCATCAAACTGTTATTTCATTGCCATCTAATTGTTCTTTCAAGGCCACCCAACTGTTCTTTCATGGCTAGCCCCACCAACTGACTCCCGGAATGGTAGTAGCTGGGTTCACTAATTATAGAGATGAGCAATGATCCGTGAAATAAGAGATGGCCAATATGGCCAGGGCCACAAGGACAGACAGTGGTAACATGAATGTTATAAAGAGCCCATCATCGTAGGCTACTATGTAATTATAGGCTACAGATCGATTGTGTTTTATTAGATTGGAAGTCAGACTGCAGGGTTGATATTGAGAGGATAGCGGTGGCAGTGGTGGCTGATTGTGGGAGAATAAAACAGTGGCGAATAGTGGTGGTGGATTGTGGTGGAAAATAGTGGTGGCAGATAGTGGTGGAAGTGGTGGCTGATTGTGGGAGAATACAACAGTGGCAAATAGTGTTGGCAAATAATGGTGGCATATAGTGGTGGCTTATAGTGGTGGCATATAAAGGTTGCAAATAGTGATGGCATATAGTGGTGTCATATAGCGGTGGTATATAGTGGTGGCATATATTAGTGGCAAATAGTGGTGGCATATATTAGTGGCAAATAGTGGTGGTATATATTAGTGGCAAATAGTGGTGGTATATATTAGTGGCAAATAGTGGTGGCATATAGTGGTGGTATATAGTGGTGGCATATAGTGGTGGCATATAGTGGTGGTATATATTAGTGGCAAATAGTGGTGGCATATATTAGTGGCAAATAGTGGTGGCATATATTAGTGGTAAATAGTGGTGGCATATAGTGGTGGTATATAGCGGTGGCATATAGTGGTGGCATATAGTGGTGGTATATATTAGTGGCAAATAGTGGTGGCATATATTAGTGGCAAATAGTGGTGGCATATATTAGTGGTAAATAGTGGTGGCATATAGTGGTGGCATATATTAGTGGCAAATATTGGTGGCATATATTAGTGGCAAATAGTGGTGGCATATATTAGTGGCAAATAGTGGTGGCATATAGTGGTGGTATATATTAGTGGCAAATAGTGGTGGCATAGAGTGGTGGTATATATTAGTGGCAAATAGTGGTGGCATATATTAGTGGCAAATAGTGATGGCATATATTAGTGGTAAATAGTGGTGGCATATAGTGGTGGCATATATTAGTGGCAAATATTGGTGGCATATATTAGTGGCAAATAGTGGTGGCATATATTAGTGGCAAATAGTGGTGGCATAAAGTGGTGGTATATATTAGTGGCAAATAGTGGTGGCATATATTAGTGGCAAATGGTGGCATATATTAGTGGCAAATAGTGGTGGCATATATTAGTGGCATATATTATTGGCAAATAGTGGTGGCATATATTAGTGGCAAATAATGGAGGCATATAGTGGTGGCAGATACCAATCTAATGTAGTAGTAGAAAATGTTTTGGTAAAATATATTAGTGAAAAAAAAGTGGAGGTAGTTGGTGGTAGAAGATATCAACGTTAAGGCAACCGGGCGATCTTCTAATAGAGGCAACTGTTTAACAGTCTGTCTTAAGTTTGAGTACCATTTAAAATGTTGGCGTTTGATCTTTAACTCCAACTAATGACATTATTTTTCATTATTATTTCATATTAAACCAATGACATCACATTTGAAGACTTAATGTTCCTGTTGTTCATTCCATACTGTATACAACTGTAAAGCCATTTTCCGTCTAAAGGAGTGTAAGTACATGATCTTGTGTTTCGAATTTCTCTGGGAACTTAGTATACAAGGGTCACAGTCGTTCTCTGGGAATGTGTACATAAGGGCCACAGACGTTCTCTGGGAATGTGTACATAAGGGCCACAGACGTTCTCTGGGAATGTGTACATAAGGGCCACATGCGTTCTCTGGGAATGTGTACATAAGGGCCACAGACGTTCGGGGTAGGCAACTAAATATTAAATGGCTTACAAGTATATGTAACTATATTACATAGCATGTGAAAAAGCAAATTATAATAAAACAAAAATTGTATTATAAATTCTTTCGCCAAGATTATGATGGTTGTGTTTGACAATTTTAACCTATTGTTATATTTACAGTTGTAGGAAAAGAAAAGCATAAAAGATTGTTCACAAACTCAGCAAGGCAGGCGTGAAAGGCAAAGTAAAACTAGTTTTGGCCTTGACGGAGCAAGATGATTTTGTAAATATTTTTATTTTCAAAGCTATTCCACTAATCACAGTGCTCGTTTCAACGTCAGATTTAGAAGGATTTGTAGGAAAGGTTAATTGCCCGGGTGCAACAATCACAAATATTCCAAGTTGCATTCTCAACTCGGTGTAAATGTGGTGGGCCACCAATCACAACGCATGTCAAACACATGGGTACACTTTATTTCTGCAGAAATTTGTTGGAAATTTGTTGTTTGCCTCGAAAAGTGGGGGGGGGGGGTGTGATTTAGAACAAAAGCGTTTTTTGATAGTTAAGTTAGCGTTTCTGTTTGGTTGACATTAGAGTTTGATGACAGTGTTTGTAATATTGCCACAAGGTCGGCGACAGTTCATTTATCATGGCACCCACGTTAATACATTCAGCTAACAAAACCCACGTTAATACATTCAGCTAACACAAACCAACGGTAATACATTCAGCTAACAAAACCCACGTTAATACATTCAGCTAACAAAACCCACGTTACTACATTCAGCTAACAAAACCCACGTTAATACATTCAGCTAACACAAACCAACGGTAATACATTCAGCTAACAAAACAACAGTAAACAAAAAAAAAACACAAAATAATAAAAATAAAAAAATTGCACAGGCGAAATCTACAAAGATGACAATCAACAAATTTATTCTTTTGCAATATAACTTATCGGAAAAGTCTGTAAAACGCTACGGGATAAATCCCAAAATCAATACTTTCACATTTTTTAAAGTCATGAATTCAATAATCCTACAACAGCAGCATGCATCTATTTGATCTCGCAACCCCCTCCTCCCCCAACGTCTAGTCGCCAGGAGCCCATACTCGGACACGTGATATAAACTCATGACGTCATATTTTCTTGTCACACACGCGGGATATCACCAAGATTGGATAAGTGCATAATTAAGGCTATCGCATTGTGGAGGTCAAACTGGGAGGGAATACAAGGGTGAGGCATGATGTCAGATAACAGGGTTAGATGGAACATGACGTTATGTGTTGTTGGACATTATAACATGGGTTGTTGGACATTATAACATGGGTTGTTCGACATTACAATTTTAGTTGTTGGACATTACAACTTTGGTTGTTGGACATTACAACTAGGGTTGTTGGATATTACAACTTAGGTTGTTGGACATTACAACTTGGGTTGTTGGACATTATAACATGGGATTTTGGACATTATAACTTGGGTTGTTGGACATTATAACATGGGTTGTTGGACATTATAACATGGGTTGTTGGACATTATAACTTGAGTTGTTGGACATTATAACATGGGTTGTTGGACTTTATAACATGGGTTGTTGGACATTATAACATGGGTTGTTGGACATTATAACATGAGTTGTTGGACATTATAACATGGGTTGTTGGACATTATAACATGGGTTCTTTGAAAAATACGATTTTAACAAGAGAAAGAGAGAGAGACACAGAGAGAAAGTGTGTGTGTGTGTGTGTGTGTGTGTGAGAGAGAGAGAGAGAGAGAGAGAGAGAGAGAGAGAGAGAGAGAGAGAGAGAGAGAGAGAGAAGTGCGTAAAAGTGAGAGACAAAAGCCATAAAAAGACATAAAAGACAAAGTGAGCGGAACATAGAAGAAAGGGAGGAAGAAATTCGAAACTAACCGAGGGCTGAAAGGGTAACATCATGGTAATGTATCGATAACGAGGTAATAAATCAGGCAGATCTTTGACCAGAAGGCAGCTGGGGAATACAGTGAGGGGCTGGATGGGAGAGGTCAGGTCTACAGGCAGGGGCTGGATGGGAGTCAGGTCTACAGGGAGGGGCTGGATGGGAGTCAGGTCTACAGGGAGGGGCTGGATGGGAGTCAGGTCTACAGGGAGGGGCTGGATGGGAGTCAGGTCTACAGGGAGGGGCTGGATGGGAGTCAGGTCTACAGGGAGGGGCTGGATGGGAGTCAGGTCTACAGGGAGGGGCTGGATGGGAGTCAGGTCTACAGGGAGGGGCTGGATGGGAGTCAGGTCTACAGGGAGGGGCTGGATGGGAGTCAGGTCTACAGGGAGGGGCTGGATGGGAGTCAGGTCTACAGGGAGGGGCTGGATGGGAGTCAGGTCTACAGGGAGGGGCTGGATGGGAGTCAGGTCTACAGGGAGGGGCTGGATGGGAGT
>MUZC01000102.1:793717-825423 GCA_002072015.1 Radix auricularia | reverse complement strand
CGGACATACATATCTCTGGGCGCGGACATACATATCTCAGGGCCCGGACATACATATCTCTGGTCCCGGACATACATATCTCTGGTCCCGGACATACATATCTCTGGGCGCGGACAAATGTGGAGGTACGTTGTGGATTAAAGACATGATCTAAGCTTGTTTGGGCTCTGACGGATCATTAACAAGACAGTATTCCGAACTCGCCAATTGATCTTTCTTGAATTTATGTTTTTAAATAAAATCAAAGGCAACACAAGGGGTTCTAATAGCATAAATTAGTGTACAACTGACCAACCAATGGGCTCTACTCTAATAACATAAAGTAGTGTACAACTGACCAACAAGGGGTTCTAAAACATAAAGTAGTGTACAACTGACCAACAAGGGGTTCTAAAACATAAAGTAGTGTACAACTGACCAACCAGGGGTTCTAATAACATTAAGTAGTGTACAACTGACCAACCAAGGGGTTCTAATAACATTAAGTAGTGTACAACTGACCAACAAGGGGTTCTAAAACATAAAGTAGTGTACAACTGACCAACCAGGGGTTCTAAAACATAAAGTAGTGTACAACTGACCAACCAGGGGTTCTTATAACATTAAGTAGTGTACAACTGGCCAACCAGGGGTTCTAATAACATTAAGTAGTGTACAACTGACCAACCAAGGGGTTCTAATAACATTAAGTAGTGTACAACTGACCAACCAAGGGGTTCTAATAACATAAAGTAGTGTACAACTGACCACTCCACCCCCACTCAGAGCACCAAACATACGACAACATATCTACCAACCGGTCCAACCCTAAGCCAAAGTGACAACAACCCAAAACTCCTCCAACCTCACCAACCACACTAATCACACCAACCTCACCAACCACACTAACCTCTCCCAACATTTTGCTCTGGAATTTAAGAATAAAAGGCATACCTCCCTCCCACCACCAGCAAGTCGACGATGAACGAAAGACAGGACGAGATGGAGAATGAAGAATCGATTTTATAACTAGAGTTTGAACTATTGGGGTAGGGGGGTAACTGGGGTGAATAAATGGAGAGACGGAAAGAGAAAGAGGGAAAAAAGTGCATCACTGGAGAGAATAAACGAAGACCAGTGTCTTGATGTCGCCAAGACACAAAACCAAATAATGGACGCAGCCTTTGTTAGAGTTTGGTTTGGAAATTGATTTTTGTTCCCTTCTCTCTCATAATAATAATAAAAAATATCTCTTCTCTTTTGTCTTCTTCAACTCAGACCTTCGGGAAAATATTTTCCGGCCAACTTCATTTAAAAAAAAAATTGTTTTGAAGCAAACACCAAAAAACCAAAGGCCACAACTTGACACACGGGTGGGTCACGGTTCCAACAATTTGGGTCACGGCTTTGGTACAAAGTGGGTCACGTGTAGATACAAAGTGGGTCACGGGTAGATACAAAGTGGGTCACGGGTAGATACAAAGTGGGTCCCGGATAGATTCAAAGCGGGTCATGGCTTGATACAAAGTGGATCACGGCTAGACACGGCACATTTTCTTAGTGTATGACGAATCCACCTCCACCGCTTCTGGGGAATCTCTTCCTCAATGTGCTTCTGTTTTGTCCGCTGCCACAGTTCCTGGTTGCTGATTTTGTCCGGCCAGTGAATTCTGAGAATCCTTCTGAAACTTTTGTTGAAACAGGGCTTGATTCTGGTCAGGTTTACGACGGTTGTTCTCCACGACTCGGCTCTATAAAGCAGCACAGGTTTCACCATATCATTAAAATCCTTATTTTTAACTTGCTGCTCAGGTTTTTGGAGACCCACGCATTCTTGGGTGTTGGAAGGCTGCTTTTGGTTTTCCAATCCTTATATTGACATCAACGTCTGTACCATCTTGTTTATCAAAAGCGCTGCTAATGTAAACAAAACTGTCCACATCCTCGAGTGCTTCTCCTTCTAGCATAATGGGTGATGTACTGGTGGTATTAACCTTGAAGATTTTACTCTTCTCTTAGTGTATGTTGAGACCCATGCTAGCAGAAGTGGCTGCATCAATATTTGTTTTCTCCTGCAGCTGTTGTTGGGTATATACGAGAAGGGCAACATCATTAGTAAATTCATGACCATCACGTTGATCCCACAAGGTCCATTGGAAGCCATTGTTTGTTTGTTTGTTTTTCTGTGTAGATGTTTTCAACACCCAGACAATGGCTAACAAGAACAGGAAGGGTGACTGCAAGCCACTGTCATGACAAGTTTGATGATCATTCGAAATAAACGCATTATGACAGCAAATGTCATGAAAACTTTGATATCACTCCACTCTAAACAATCTCATCTGAGTTAACCAGCAATTATAATGTCAAAATATTTAAGAAGTTCTACCAAGTCCCCTGGGCTAAACCACTAATCGCATTGACGCATTAATACAATAAAGAAGCCCGGACAAGGAACGTGGAAGGGGAAGAGGGGGGGCGTAGACGACCCTGCCACACAGTAGGGGAATTTATAAAGTGCATTAAAAATCAATGAAAACATGGAAGCGTCGTTTCAACAATGGACGTCGAAAAAAAAAGAAAACGGAAAATGAAAACAAAACAAAACTACTTATAAAATTACGTTTTAAATAGGGAACAAAAAAAACCTTGAATAAAGACAAGGTCGTCAAGGCCGCAGTTTACTATCCATCAAATCAACACATTTATGATTTATGTCGCTTTAAGAATGACATTGACATAAGGCAATATTTTGTCTTTGAGAACACGCAATGGCGTTACATAATGACTTGGTTTTAAAAAATACATTTATCATTTAGACTAGTTGTTTATTTTTAAAGAAATCGTAAAAGTAAATTTTCGTAGCTAATTTTTGATAAATTGAATACTGACCAGCAAACTGATCATAAGATTGTAGGAGTAGACGTTATCATCATTAAACCAGTGGCCACTTGGACCTGTTTAATGACCATTGGGCACTTGGACCTGTTTAATGGCCAGTGGGCACTTGGACCTGTTTAATGACCAGTGACCACTTGGACCTGTTTAATGGCCAGTTGGCACTTGGACGTGTTTAATGGCCAGTTGGCACTTGGACCTGTTTAATGGCCGGTGGGTACTTGGACCTGTTTAATGGCAAGGGGGTACTTGGACCTGTTTAATGGCCAGTGCGCACTTGGACCTGTTTAATGGCCTGTGGGTACTTGGACCTGTTTAATGGCAAGGGGGTACTTGGACCTGTTTAATGGCAAGGGGGTACTTGGACCTGTTTAATGGCCAGTGCGCACTTGGACCTGTTTAATGGCCTGTGGGTACTTGGACCTGTTTAATGGCAAGGGGGTACTTGGACCTGTTTAATGGCCAGTGGGTACTTGGACCTGTTTAATGGCCTGTGGGTACTTGGACCTGTTTAATGGCCAGTTGGCACTTGGACCTGTTTAATGGCCAGTTGGCACTTGGACCTGTTTAATGACCAGTGACCACTTGGACCTGTTTAATGGCCAGTTGGCACTTGGACCTGTTTAATGGCCTGTGGGTACTTGGACCTGTTTAATGGCCAGTTGGCACTTGGACCTGTTTAATGGCCAGTTGGCACTTGGACCTGTTTAATGGCCGGTGGACACTTGGACCTGTTTAATGGCCGGTGGACACTTGGACCTGTTTAATGGCCGGTGGACACTTGGACCTGTTTAATGGCCGGTGCACACTTGGACCTGTTTAATGGCCGGTGCACACTTGGACCTGTTTAATGGCCGGTGGACACTTGGACCTGTTTAATGACCAGTGGACACTTGGACCTGTTTAATGACCAGTGGGCACTTGGACCTGTTTAATGACCAGTGGGCACTTGGACCTGTTTAATGGCCGGTGGACACATGGACCTGTTTAATGGCCGGTGGGCACTTGGACCTGTTTAATGACCAGTGGGCACTTGGACCTGTTTAATGACCAGTGACCACTTGGACCTGTTTAATGGCCGGTGGACACTTGGACCTGTTTAATGGCCGGTTGACACTTGAAACTGTTTAATGACCAGCGGCCACTTGAACCGCATGACTCACAAACAGAACAACCTCAGTGTGACTCACAGACACAACAACCTCCATGTAACTCACAGACACAACAACCTCCGTGTGACTCACAGACACAAAAACCTCTATGTGACTCACAGACACAACAACCTCAGTGTGACTCACAGACACAACAACCTCCATGTAACTCACAGACACAACAACCTCCGTGTGACTCACAGACACAACAACCTCTATGTGACTCACAGACACAACAACCTCTATGTGACTCACAGACACAACAACCTCTATGTGACTCACAGACACAATAAGCTCCGCGTGACTCACAGACACAACAACCTCCGTGTGACTCACAGACACAACAACCTCCGTGTGACTCACAGACACAACAACCTCCGTGTGACTCACAGACACAACAACCTCCGTGTGACTCACAGACACAACAACCCTATGTGACTCACAGACACAACAACCTCCATGTGACTCACAGACAGAACAACCTCAGTGTGACTCACAGACACAACAACCTCCATGTGACTCACAGACACAACAACCTCCATGTGACTCACAGACACAACAACCTCCATGTGACTCACAGACACAACAACGTCCATGTGACTCACAGACACAACAACATCCGTGTGACTCACAGACACAACAACCTCCATGTGACTCACAGGCACAACAACCTCCATGTGACTCACAGACACAACAACCTCCGTGTGACTCACAGACACAACAACCCTATGTGACTCACAGACACAACAACCTCCATGTGACTTACAGACACAACAACCTCCATCTGACTCACAGACACAACAACCTCCATCTGACTCACAGACACAACAACCTCCGTGTGACTCACAGACACAACAACCTCCATCTGACTCACAGACACAACAACCTACATCTGACTCACAGACACAACAACCCCCATCTGACTCACAGACACAACAACCACCATCTGACTCACAGACACAACAACCTCCATGTGACTCACAGACACAACAACCTCCATGTAACTCACAGACACAACAACCTCCATGTGACTCACAGACACAACAACCTCCATCTGACTCACAGACACAACATCCTCCGTGTGACTCACAGACACAACAACCTCCGTGTGACTCACAGACACAACAACCTCCATCTGACTCACAGACACAACAACCTCCACCTGACTCACAGACACAACAACCTCCATGTAACTCACAGACACAACAACCTCCATCTGACTCACAGACACAACAACCTCCGTGTGACTCACAGACACAACAACCTCCGTGTGACTCACAGACACAACAACCTCCGTGCGACTCACAGACACAACAACCTCCGTGTGACTCACAGACACAACAACCTCCATCTGACTCACAGACACAACAACCTCCGTGTGACTCACAGACACAACAACCCTATGTGACTCACAGACACAACAACCTCCATGTGACTTCCAGACACAACAACCTCCATCTGACTCACAGACACAACAACCTCCGTGTGACTCACAGACACAACAACCTCCGTGTGACTCACAGACACA
Organism: Radix auricularia; assembly: GCA_002072015.1. Lineage (NCBI taxonomy): Eukaryota > Metazoa > Mollusca > Gastropoda > Lymnaeidae > Radix > Radix auricularia. The sequence goes on along the minus strand of MUZC01000102.1, from coordinate 819,867 downwards.
ACAACCTCCATCTGACTCACAGACACAACAACCTACATCTGACTCACAGACACAACAACCCTCATCTGACTCACAGACACAACAACCACCATCTGACTCACAGACACAACAACGTCCATGTGACTCACAGACACAACAACCCCCATCTGACTCACAGACACAACAACCTCCATGTGACTCACAGACACAACAACCTCTTACAGACGAGCACTTGTAGACGCCACCAAGCGTTCCGAGACATCACGTTAGATAACAAAAACTTAATGTTAGACAGGAACGCGATGGACTGACTGGTGACCCGTGACTGGGATCCAAACTAATGAGATGACACGAGTTCAATCTTGTTACATGGAACAGATGGCAGGGAAAATATTCCTACCATCCCTGGGTACATCTCCGTCATACAGCATGCATATGAACTAATTGACAACAATTCTCAAATATTTCTCATACAATGAAAAATTGAAATGAAAACCGGTCTCTAAACAAGAAACCCCGCCTTCGTCCATCACTGCCTCACCCTCTCCCCCCTGTCTCGCACAGACACAGATATACATCCTACATGTCTGATTAGAGTGTCTTTGATGGAAGTCATTCTATCTGCCAGCTGACTTCCTGTATTTCTCAATGCAGTTTATCTTGCTGGACAGATCGATGAAGGTCCGAGCGAGGTGATGTTTCGGCCAGGCCATATAAACATTGGCTCTTGTTATCACCGGGAGCCGTAGCTTCCTAATACACCAGCTCATGGAGCCATAGCTTCCTAATACACCCGCTCTTGTTATCACCTGGGGCCGTAGCTTCCTAATACACAAGCTCTTGTTATCACCTGGAGCCATAGCTTCCTAATACACCAGCTCTTGTTATCATCTGGAGCCGTAGCTTCCTAATACACAAGCTCTTGTTATCACCTGGAGCCGTAGCTTCCTAATACACAAGCTCTTACTATCACCTGGAGCCGCAGCTTCCTAATACACCGGCTCTTGGAGCCATAGCTTCCTAATACACCAGCTCTTGTTATCACCTGGGGCCGTAGCTTCGTAATACACCAGCTCTTGTTATCACCTGGAGCCGTAGCTTCCTAACACACAGGACGCATTGATAAATGCATTAGAGTTAGAGTCCCTGGGAACTTTCATATCCATAGGATTTTTGGGGAGGTTTACTTCAGCTCAGCTTAAGGAAAAGTTTTGTTTCGAGAATAGGGAAAGTTAGACAGGTGAAAGGAGTCGGGCAAGTGGGTGGTGTGAGACAGGTGTATGGGTGAGACAGGTGTATGGGTGAGACAGTTGTATGTATGAGACGGTTGAGTGGGTGAGACAGGTAAGGTGTAGTCAGACAGATGTGTAGATGAGACGGTTGACCACAAACAAGAAACAAGACGCTAAGACTTAATTTATAGGTTAAAAGCGAGAAGCTAGGATTTGATTTATAGGCCAAAAGAATAAGCTAAGGCTAGTGTTTGATTTAATACTTTGATCTTTATTAAACGGCATCATATTTGTAGATTTTATAAATCGTCTAAAAATGTTTACATATAAAAATCTTATCTTTTACAGACGCTACTTCTATACAGAAAATTATTGCGTCCTACGCTTAGCTATGGTTTGTGTCTAGTTTTGCATTCTTACTTAAGTTTTAAATATTGATAAAGCGTTGGTTTTCCTGGTTTCTTTAGGCAACCAATTCCACGCCAGAAGTCTGGATGGGAAGAACGAGAATTTGTATGTATTATCAATTATGATCAGTATCATACACTCACGGGTAGACTATCATGTATGACGCCAAGCCAACAATAAGGATCAGTCCTAAAATAACTCCATGGGAAGCTCTTACTGGGGGCTTTTAAAACCCTACTGATATTAATTGAAAAACATCTGAAGATGTCCGTCTGGCGGGACAGATGGCAATGTGATCTGATTAATGCAAGAATCGTGAGAGGACTTGGATCATATGGCACATTCACAAGCTTGCGAGTTTTTAGGTAGTGACGTTTGTGTTTTACTGGGATTTTAAACTAAACTTTGAGAGAAATGATGTCGAATGTTGAGATAGTCGAAAGTCATTTTAAACAGTAACTAACTGAAACTGCCTGACACTGGCAGTAACTGACACCGCCTGACACTGGCAGTAACTGACACCGCCTGACACTGGCAGTAACTAACTGAAACCGCCTGACACTGGCAGTGATTGACGTATAAATACAACAAACTGAAACCGCCTGACACTGGCAGTGATTGACGTATAAATACAACAAACTGAAACCGTCTGACACTGACAGTGATTGACGTATAAATACAACTAAATGAAACCGCCTGACACTGGCAGTAACTGACACCGCCTGACACTGGCAGTAACTGACACCGCCTGACACTGGCAGTAACTAACTGAAACCGCCTGACACTGGCAGTGATTGACGTATAAATACAACAAACTGAAACCGTCTGACACTGGCAGTGAATGACGTATAAATACAACTAAATGAAACCGCCTGACACTGGCAGTAACTGACACCGCCTGACACTGGCAGTAACTAACTGAAACCGCCTGACACTGGCAGTGATTGACGTATAAATACAACTAACTGAAACCGTCACAAAAGATGCAAACAGTGCAATGGAGACATTAACGTTTCTCTCGGTAACAATGACCCAGGTCAAGATCCTCCCCCCCTCCCCATCTCCCTTTATCTCTCAACCGAATGTAGACTTCCCAACGCATCAATGTTGGCCATCAAGTGGCGGCCTGACACACCACTCAATAACACCTAATGGCCTACAAGGGCTTTCTGGTGGCATCACGTGGCCGACGTTTGTCGTGCATGTCAATGTGCCTGATTATATAAACGGGCACGGCCGCACCGAGGGGAAGGCGAGGGACAAAAAAAATTAGTGGGAATAGAAACTCCAAGTGGGTGACGGGCGTAACATAAAGTGTCTGCCCTGTAGGATTGTGACATAAAAATATTGGACAGAAGAAAAAACTAAGTGTCCAAACGAGCGCCATCTCACGAATCTCTGTTTTAACAAGCCAACAACTGCTCACCTTCTATGTCTTTCTCACGACAATTATTTTAAGCCCATAAGGCCGCAGGGTTAAAGCGATGACGAAGTGGTGTTCATGAACGCAGTGCAAGTCGTTCAGACGGATTTCACAAAGACGACATGTACACTCAGCGGATGGCACAGACATGACATTTATAAGAGATTATAACAATCTTTCACAGCGATCCACAAACATAATTGTACAAAGATTTAAAATTTAACAAACAAACAAAAAAGTAAATAAATAGAATAAAAGAGATACTAATTTCAATCGGCATCAACATACCCCCCGCCCCATTCCCATCACACACACACTAACAGACGCAGACAAACACGACAAAATCTACCCCATCAACCCCCCAGAAAGCTCTCATAATTTCCCTTGTCATCGCTCACGCCTACAAACATATATCGCCGTGTGCGGCCACTCTGCCTCAATGTGGCAGTGTTCGGCTCAATTTTCCACCTGACTAGTGATGGAATGGGCTGGCTAAGCTGAATATAGTTGTATGAATGATGATGGAATGGGCTGGCTAAGCTGAATATAGTTGTATGAATGATGATGGAATGGGCTGGCCAANTTTTAACGGCAACTTCGCCTTTACAAAATTACTCAAGTAAGATGAAAATAGGTTCAGAAAAACATCCCGGACGAAGGCCCCAATCTTCTTTTGTCACGTATTACGAATTGAATTATATCTATTCTAATTTGTATTGGCTTGTCTAGGGGAACGTGACAATAGAAAAAGCCGTTGTGTCACTATCTTAAGTCTGAATTTAACCACTGACTTACAATCAATAACACAAGAAATCGGAAAGTAAAATATTAACTGAATGTTTAATAAAATATAAATCAAATAGTACTTTTAAATGAATCACATTAAGTTACAAGCAAAAAAAACACAAACATCTACTCAATACAGAATTGAGAGGTTGACCAAACCCTTTTACAAAAATGGCATGTAAAAATATTACACTTCAAGAGTTTTAAAAGATAACTACAATTACCAGCAAGGCCTTGAAAAGGAAAAATCTCAACTTACACTATCAATACCACGCAGGGGTCACGCAAAGTCTCCGCTATTCTGTCGCACGGCTGTCTCCGTATGTCTTGTCCGTCTCAACGTTATACGGGCGGTCTTTTTATAGTCCACCGCGCGTCGAGCTCAAGACAACTCTAGTAGTTTCTCGAATACTATTCGAGAACAGGACAAGTGAACAACAAGACAGAGCTAGAACCTTCTCTAAAGAGACGGAACGAGAAAACCTCATATTTTTGACCAGATGAAAACACACAGGTCAAGGACCGGTCACACGGTCTGTGTGGCTTGAACTCGCCGCCGCTCATAAACAAAACTCATTACACAAAAGGGGCAGACAACCTCGGGAATTTTCTACCCGTCTCTCGACCGCAACAGGTCAAGTGAAAACAACAAAAAAAAAAAAAGGTAACAATGCCTAGATACGTAACACCATCAAATTTTGACTTATTCCAAAAAAATGTCAGGGCCACTGGGAACAATTAACAAAGTAATATCCAGCACTGCAAGGATGGACGTATTGCTTAAAACTTAAAATTTAGAAGGAAACAGAACGGATAAACCATAATTTCAAAGAATTTTGTATAATCTTAACCCTTTTCAATAATGTTTGTAGTAGTCTTGTAGAGAACTAAACAAATTCCTTCCCTTGCTAACCGAGAGACATTTATTACCATCATTATTTTTCCTTGGCTTGTAAGCATCACTGAACAGAATCTGCTTCATTAAATTAAAACAGTTCACCGTAAACCTCTCAAACAGAAGACCTGTGAAATTCAAGAGGAAAATTGCAGCTAAGTGGAAAATATGTATTTTAAAACATTTTAAATACAGAAAAATAAATATTTGCCTGAATTTCTAGAAAACTTTTACACCACATTTAGCAAAAGAAAAAGTGATCTCATTTATTAAAGAAGAAGATACCCTATGGCCTGACACAGTTAAAATGTTTGGGAAGGAAGACTCAAATTATTGGGGTTTTTTTTTCAAAAGATCTTTATTTATCTTTGGTGAACAGCTAGACTGATAGAATAGAGAAATATCACATAAGTTAAAAATGCTAGTGACAAACCTTTTGCTGTAAAGTTGTATTGTACCACAAATGTGAGTGTTGTTTTTAGAAAGTGTACATAGGACGTTGGGTGCATCTCTAGCAAGTCAAGAAGCTGGGAACAAACATTTATAATCAAAAAAAGATTTCTTATCGTGTACAAATTTTAACTTATTCAATGGCATCCAATTGACGTTAAAAAATTGTAAAATACAAAAAATATTTCCCATTAACAGTTATGATGATTTTGCATATATATATATATATTTATATTTGTTTGATAAAATTAATGTAGATGTTGTATTTGGAACTTACTTACCACTTTTGTTATTAATGAAATTAGGTGCTCACATTTTTCAAGCATAGCATGATGACCCCAAAGACTTCTTCCTACATAATATAACATTTCAGCCATTATCAAATGATAGAATTTACAAATACATCTTGAATATTTTATTGTTGTTCAAATTTATATATAAAAAAATGAAGGTAGTCATTGCTCTTTGAGAACATTGTTAATACTTTTAGAAAAATATATGCCTCATTCTTTAGCTGTCTTGGTTATAAATGTATGTGAAGAACTCATGTCACATTTTTGTAATTTTGATATACAGTGGAAACGAAAGCTTCTGGTTGCGAAAAATTCAGGGTACGAAAGGTTTTTCGAAGATTTTTATGCCCCAGAACACGAAAAAAAATTCAGGTTACGAAAATTTTCAATTTTACGAGATCTCAACTCGTGGCCGAGAGTAATTTTAAAAAGTGCGCGCCGCCAGACTTTGAACTTGGGTAGACTCACTCACAGCCTCCCACTCACCCATTGGTTATCTCCCTACTCAGACGCTAGCTGAAGCCATAAGATCCTGCTTTCCTATTGGTCGGCAACTATCCCGCCTTGCTTACGCACGGGCGTTCACCTCTCTCTCTTTCCGTTCCGACTGCGGTATTGTTAACATTGTGTGCTTTCGATTGTTCGATGTAGTGTTTGTGTTACTGTGCACTGTATTTAGTGTTTACTATACCATTACTGTATAATAACGTACGTACAGTAGTGTATTACGTATTGAACTTAATAGCCATGGGTCCCAAGAATGGTGCCGAAGGAAAGAAGAAGACGATGCTCTCGATGGAGACGAAAATTGGAACGGATTAGGCTATTTACATGTAAAACGCGACCCAGGATACGAAAAAATCAGCATACGAAACCGCATCCTGAACGGATTAATTTTGTATCCTGGGGCACCACTGTATTTAAGTTTGAAAATTCAAAATTATACAGATTTCTTATAAATTAACAAAATAGATTTGAATTTTAAATAAGGTCAGATACATATTTTTTTAATAAAACCTCATTCAGAACATTCTATTTTCTATCAGATACAAAAAAATTTAAAAATGTCACATAGCTGTTTCTTCCCCTATATAAATATTATATATTGATTAAATTAATCAATAGTTAGTGTTTGTAGTTGCTCAAGATTAACATGTGTTTGCCACTAAAACAAAAGGTAGTTGTTTCCAATCCATATTCACTCTTCATTATCAAAAAAATAACCAGATTATATAAATTCCTAAGCAAATAAAAAATCGAAAGTAAAATCTTACTTCAGAGGTCATAAATAAATTATTCTTTAATTAATCAAATAAAGCTAAACTCTCCACAAAAAATAGCTTTAGTCTACCACTTACACTACAATAATTAGAAACATCAGCAGAAACATGAACCGTTAGATTTTTAATCATTAATTGTCGAATATTTTACATAAAACATAACTCAAATAAATGTAACTAACAGTAACTAATTGAAAAGCATGTTTGAAGTCAGATACAAAGAAGAAAGTAGTTTTTAGTTGAAGAAATCAAGTATCCAGAATTGATAACTTACTACAATCTAACAAAGCATCCAACTGTGGGAAGAGGTTGGCAATGAAGTTCATTGCATGTTCACTTTTTTGTACTTCCTTAAAGCCATAGCACACCTGCTTCCTCAAAACTGTTTTAATGAATCAATACTGGTATTGAAAATATATTATTTTATAAACAACAATGTTTTACTTTTCACATCACACAGTTTATCTTATCTGTTACAGACACTCCTTTACAGAATGTGCTCAAAATGAATAATAATGGGGTTTTTTTTGGTTTTTTTAAATATTTCAAATTATTTCAAACAGTAAAAGAATCATAACATATGATTAAAAAGTAAAGTCAACTGTGATTACTGTGAAAAGACAATTAAAAGATTTTATTAGGTTCTATTTCAAATAAACCTTAATAGTCTAGAACAATGGTTCCCAACCTTTTTTGGGTAGCCTGTCATATAAAATATTATAAAATAATTACGAGTGATAAAATTAACCCATTCAATAAGTCACAATTTTTTAAGGTTACGCAGTAAAATTTTAGGCTAAAAAATCCATTCCGCCTGATGATTTTAAACTGAAAATTTCAGCTTTACTTTTTATCAAAACTATATTATGATGTATATCAAAATTTAAGTAATTGAAAAAGAAATATGTTTCTACTATTAAAAAGTAAGACAAAATTACCCAATAAAACCTGTAGGGATATTATTACATGTGTATGTAAAAATAAAAAGGAAAAAAATTTTTTTTTGCTGTACTCACCAGCTCATAAATCATGTAATAATAATCCAATCAAGTTCATATTTCTAAGAAATAAGTCTTATCATATATCAACTGGAAAGTTTCATTGCAATACCTCCAGACATTATCAAGTTATGAATTGTTTCCCATGACACGTTTCAATTTTAACAAAAAAATTAACAATAAATTAGTAATGCTCTATTATTACACTGATATTTACTGAATCGTAAATTTTCGTAATCACAGTCGACACTGAGTCTTCAAATTTATCGTCTTTTGAAATTGATTTGTCCATTCAAATCAATTTATTTGCTTGATTATCAGTTACAGATAAATAAATTAATAGATTAGTACTAGGATTAGTACGCAATAAAGCCATTTCGATCAGCTGTTTTTTTGTTTACAAACTTTTTTGACTGAAAAAAAAAGCACAAAATACACTAAACACGGTCTAATCCTTTCGAAATTGCACACAACGGAAGTTGAAACTCTTCTGAATAGAATTTTTATAAGCTATTAATAAAATAGTTGAACGGAAAAGCCCGATTACTAATAAAATGAAACAAACCATCGGTGACGCAGAGAGTGGCTAAACGTACACTGCTGAAATCGCATTGACGCAGGGTGCGGCGTAACGTATTAAATGGGTTAATCGGAAAAAATGTCTGTAATAGCAATGCCTGCAAAAATGCATAATAAATAATTACCAATGATAAATTTAAGAATGACGTCATCAAATTAATATCTGCAAAAATGGATATCGGTAGACCCCTGCTATAAAATATAAATAATATTACGTGATATAAATTTAAGAATGATGTCATCAAATATGACCATTAGTTTTTGTCCTAACAAATACTCATATGCCAAAACAAATATTGGTAATATCGGCATTGCCTGCAAAAATGCATAATAAATAATTACGTTTGATAAATTTAAGAATGGCGTCATCAAATATGACTGCTGTTTTTTTTCCTAACAAATACTCGTATCGGCAAAAAAAATTCGGTAATATCGGTATCGGCAAATATGCATATTGGTAGACCCCTAGAAAAAGCGATGATGAAGAAGGCTGCTAGTCAAAACGTTTTTTATTTTTTTAATAACTATTAAAAAAATGGATTATTGATCACTGAAAGGCTCACATGACACTTACTTTTCAAGATCAGGCGACAGCGATCAATCACTGGTGTCATAGATTCATCATGTTGAGCAGCTACCTGGAAAAATCTGGCAAGTTGAGTGTTCCACAGTATGACCATGTAAGCAAATACATCTTGAGTCAGCTGGGACAAAGATAAAAACTTGTCAAATTGTTTTTAATGACATAAGGAAAACATCCAGTGACTAATACGTCTCAGGAAAAAGTCTTACTGAAACAAAACTGATATCAAAGTATCGAGACATGCACTATAATATGCATCTTTTGTATGGGAACCATCCTCAAAAGAAAACATTGATAAACTAGAACAAATATAAAAAAAGAGCTGCCAGATTCATTACTGGAGAATAGTCAAAATTGAAAAAGAGCAACACCATTAGTTAAATCATTAAACCTTAACCACTAGAGGAAAGAAGAGTAAAGAAGCAATAACACAAATTACAATTAATTATAACTTGGAAATACAACACAAAGATAACTTAATACAACCCTCAGGTAGGCAAAAGGATAAAAAAACCTTTTCTTATTCAGTATGCAAGAACAAATACATATTAGTTCTCAATCTTCACGTCTGGAATTCAGAAGTGGAGTGGTTTGCCTGATCAAATCAGGAAAACCAACACTCTATTAACATTTAAAACTCTAATAAAAATGCAAGACTAGACATATAACATGGATAAGCATAGGATGCAAAAATCATCTGTATAGAAGGAGGGTCTGTAAAGAATAACATTAAGTAAGACCTACTATAAAAAGTATTTGTTTTTTTTTAAATTGAAATACCTCCTCAAACAACTTTTTATCTGGAGCAAGTCTTTTGGATGCCAAAGTCTTAGTAACATGATGAAGCACTAAAAGTGCCCTCTCTTGAACAAGCTGTTCTTCACAACGCACAGCGTTATGCAAAGTTGGAAGAAGTGCATCCCAGTTTCTTGGGCAATCAAGTCTTGCAATTTTGGCAGTTAGCACAGCAATTTGTGTGGCAATCTTGAACAAAATAGTTAAAAATGTATATCACCACATCATGTTGTACAGCTTAACCATTATAATAAATCAATTTAAAAATGGTATTTACCTGTTAATACTTAATGTTTATAAAATCGCAATGGCTTTAATACGCCTATCTTACTTGTGGTACTGGCTCTGTAAAATCAGACACAAGCCTTTTCTTTATAGCCTCTTTTTCTTCCTCAGATATTGCACTGAAAAAAGGGTAACTTCCTTTTATAAAAAGTACTTAACCATAATCAATTTTTTTTTAAAAAGTTAGATACAGTCGAACCTCGCAAAGTCGAACTTCCCTAAGTCAAAAAATCTCTATACTGAATTAATTGATAGGTCCCAGGCAAATTCCATAACACTAATGTACTTAAAATCTCCTTAACTCGAAGATGTTTAGCTTCCAACCTCCCTTAGTCGAATATTCCAAGGCGGTTGGATATAAGGAATAATCTTACTTCCCCCATCCCATTGTGGAGAGAATAAAGTGTGTGTGGGGGGAGGAGGGCAGGGGCTTTCTCAGTGGTGTCGGTATTTCAAAGCTAACTCAGCTCCATTTCATATGAAACATCAGACACCACCTCTCCTTCCTGTCAAGCCTTCTCGCCGGTATGACTCCCCCCCCCCTCTCCTCATTATCAAAATTGTCCTTGATTAATCCATTTTCCATAACTCGAAAACTCCATAAGTCAAATTTTTTTCGGGTCATTTTGAGTTCGACTTAGACAGGTCTGACTGTATTTACCATCTTGGAACAACTAAATGACATTTAAATCAAATTTCAAAAAATAAACTATGTACCATGGCGGTAAATATTTATTACAATAATAGCCATTTATGGAATTTTTAAAAATAGAGACTATGCTCTCCTCCTATTTTATTTTTGTTTAAATCAAGAAGAAATTCAAACTAATTTTTATAAAGTTTATTTTGAACCTGGAAAAATCTTTAACAATGAAAATTTTGTGATGTGCAAATTTTAATGTGATTACTCACTTAGGTGCTGATTTTCTCCAATATCGGTCAATGCCATTTTTGCAATAAAGGGCAGCTAGCCATCTTACATTTGCATCAATCACATGATTGCAAAATATGTCCTGTGGATAATTTTTAAAGCACAACTTAAAAAATGATGTAAGATTTTAAAATAAATGGCTCACATTTTATTAATCAAACCCACACCTTTTAAAAAATAACAACAAATAATGACATCCATGAAACAAATAAATTATTTTAGAATATATCATTTATTATTTTAATAGAGGATCGATCTTACAGTCAAAATAGAATAAAATCCTGGTTCCGTTTCCCACTGTTGCAATTTATGTTCTGCCGGCTTCAAAACAGCTGCATTTTGGCTGCACGCATGGGCCAAAGTTTCCAAGACAATCGGTTTAGCTGATTCTAAGTTACTTTCCATCTTGTCAAGCATCTAGCATTAGATTAACAACTGTGCAGACTTCTTAGAGGCAGTGCAAGTTAATGATGTTTGTACAAGGAACAGATTAATAGAAGAAATAAAGATAAAAAGCACCATCCAAGTCATTCTATAGATTAAATCTATTTAAAAGTCAATGTGCTCTGATTAACTTTTGTCTGTCATCTTGTGGTTCTGTGAATCTTCATTTTTTGCAAACCTTATCCTGAAAAATAAACAAATATATATTTACAAGTGACTCAATTATTCATGGAATGTTGTTATTATTTTTTTTAAATCGAGATAAGGGATTTCATACTTCTTAACATAATGAATTTTTGTAAGTAAATAATTGCAAGGTTTTGTTAAATGACTTGATGCAGGATATTAGAATTTTGTTTTATTGTATCAGCCACAGAATAAAATCTAGTGTTCTACCGATATCAGGAAATCGGCAGTATGGATATCGGTTGCATGAAATTGGTGATGTCACCAATAATTCATAATAAGTGACATTTTGACCACCAAAAAAATTCGTTAAAAATATTTATCATTTAGATTTATAAATATCTCAACAAATTAATATATCTTTCCCCGATACTATACGGTACTGAAAGAACCAAAAGAGTCCTAGTATTAATATGTACAGCCACGATACACTGTGCCATGATACACTGTGCCACAATACACTGTGGCATGATACACTGTTCCACCATACACTGTGCCATGTGCTATGATATTGTTTGAGTTAAAGTAGTGTGTAAAAATAATAAATTAATCTAAATCTATATTTAAGATTGTTCTTGTTATTAATAAAACAAAATGTTTTAATGTGTCATTTTATCCCAATTATTACGGTATCAACTTATTCCATGTAAAAAATAATATGGTTGGCAAGCTAGGTGGTGCGGGGTGGCAAGTGGCTAACCACAGTGCACATGTTTCCAGAGCAACAATACATCGCAGTTATCCCCGCATCTGAGGTTCATTCGCGTTGTTCTGATTTCATCATGATGTAGTTTGTGTCTGTTCACCCACTCACTTTCTTTGCACTATCAATGAGCAAATCTGCGGCATACGGTATGCTGCTGGCTTTTAGTTAACTTTAACACACAAAATAAGAAAATTTGAGATTTTAACAGGAAGAGTGCTAAATTGGGACATACAAACTTGAGTGAAATCATATAAACAGGAAAAAAGTGCAACTTATGTGGTTTATAAGGGGTCTAGATAAACAAATCACAATTCTACAAGACAGTTTATAGTAAAATTGTTTCCTTATAAAACTGTAACTGCATCTGGCTAGTGTAACAAATTAACACATAAATATATTCCACATATTGTGATAAGAAGTGGCTTGGCAGCTTGCATTAAGTCACACCTGTCCCATTGTTGGCATCTGACTATACTTTAATAATAGTAACTAGGCACTTGGGTGAAAATTTCAAATTAATTTTTAAAATATTAAAGTAATACAGCTGTATAGAGCTTTTTAAATGAAAAACAAAAACATAAAGATCAACTTTGCAGCTCAAGTGGTTCAAACGTTATGAATTTTTTTCTAAGGCCTCTCAATCACTTTTTTCACTATGGTGTTTTCCTCCACATTTTGTGCCCTTTTTGTAGTTTTTTGGGCCATTTTTTTAATGCTTATAACTCATAACTAAGGTTGTAAACGGTTAACCGGTCCTCAGATCAGGCCTGGTCCTGCTTAATCAGGACCGGTTAACCGCAAATTCAATAAGTCCGTATAAGCTTATTACCCGGACTTCGTTTTTGTTGTGTTACGGTTAAGATGCAGGGCAGCATACGAGACTAATAATAAAGGCAGTGACTTTAAATAGCTTTCTCTATATTTCGGTATATAAATAATATACACGTCATCATTATTAATTAGACTTCGCCTTAAATTTTAATTTGCTTCGTTGTCTAGGCACTGTACGAGAGTTAGCACTGTGAGCTAGCACACAGTGCGCCTTTGATGTGAACAACAGCAAAGCTCACCGACTGACCCTATTTATATTACGTGACAATCAGTTAAATGAAAGGACTTTATCAGGAAAAAAAAAAGTAATTTGATTAAAAAATCCAGATAGAATGAATGGCAATGGTAGTAGTCCATGTGCTCACAAAATAGACAACAATGTAATTATAGTCTGTTTCTTGTAAAGACAAGGAAAGCTATAAAAGCATATGACCCCGTGACTAGGGGTGTGCCGGAATCCGGTCCGGAATCCGGTTCCGCCGGATTTTGCACTACCCGGTGAAATTCGGTTACACCGGATTTACATGTATCCGGAACAACCGGAATCCGGATTTCGGAATTTGCCAGATTTTGTGACTCACCGGATCATAATCTGAAATAACAGTAATTCTCTTTCCCGAATTCATACGATCACGATACATTAATCGATTGTTTCGAGCGTTGAGCTTGTTTAATGTTTAATATTCCGAACATACCAGAGGCTAGAGTCAGCACCGCTAATAGTGGCCAATCGGCCCAATCCCATACATGATAGTGCGGGGATGAGTAATTATTATTCGTGACGTCATCTTAACCGCAATCACCAATGACGTTGTAACAGAAATAATAAGCAACTATACTGCCCAAGCGCCTGGCCGCCAGCTCGCCACCTTACCAAGCACGGCAGACGACCATCAAATTGCGTCAAGCCAGCAGGCCTGTGCTGACCTAGCCTATCTATGAATACTTTTAGGGACATTGCGCCATCTCTGCTTGGCTGGTCGGTTACCAATTGGTTACCTAACGCTATTTGGCGCGGCCCGCGGCGCTCAGCTGTTACAAAATATTTCGCCACATTGAATGCTTGAAATTGAAGTGGAGTTTATACTAAGGTTGTTAAGACCGCTCGTTTTTTAGGACCGGCTAACAGTGATGGTTAATTGTCTTTTTTAATATTTTATTTTGAGGACTCGTAGTTCACCGGTCTAAATATGAGAACCGGTTCAATCGCTCGTTAAAGTTAGCGAGGCATTTTTCATTAGTTTCAAAAACCAACGCCTCGCCCCGTCCGTTGTGACGTCATGTTTACCTCTCTTGTGTGTGATGCCGGTCAGCTCAGTCAAATCGCGCTTTAAAAAGTAATAATAAAATTATAAAGCTACGGAGTAAACAGTGATGATAAAATGGAATTTATTTTTAAAAAACATTATTTTTCCATCGCCAACTCGCCAGAATAATTGAATTTTGCGGCGCACACGTTTCCCCTCCCCGTTTTTTCTGTTCAAATAAGGTTTGAGCCACACTCGCATTACTATTAATGTGGTAATCAAATGCCTTTTACTAGCAGGAAAAGTGTCACTAAAAGACCGAATTCAAATTTGTGGGCCGATTAATCACCCGGTACCTTTGCTACGTCTTTCAAATACCTATCGTAATATATGTACATGCACTTCACTAAGCGGCATGCGCCGATAAGTTTTTTGAATGCCTGAAACAGACTATAAACCGGTGATCAGAAAATGCCGATAGGTCACAGGGTCTTATGCTTTTATAGCTTTCTTTGTCTTTATGAGACACAGACTATAATTAATATAAATAAAAACAGTCAAAATCCGGAATCCGGAATAATCCGGCGGATTTCGCATAAGAAAATCCGGAACCGGATCCGGTTGAAAAAAACGGATCTGGCACACCCCTACCCGTGACCTATCAGCATTCTCTAGTCATCGGTTTATAGTCTGTCCCCCCCCCCCCGCACCCAATAATAATAATAATAAAACAAAAATAAATAATGACGGAGATCGCAATGATAGTAGTCAATGTCATATACTGCATAACTCATAAGCATAGTAAGCCTAAGCCTAAAACTAAAGCTTACAAAACTGATTAGTGAACAAGGCAAAATAAGTTAATACATGTATTAATAATAAGTAGGGCTGTTATCGATTAAATTAAATTTAATCGTTAACTTTTGAAAAATTACCGATTAATTAATCGATAATTTTGTTAAAGCTAGAAATAAAGATGTATGACGTTATTAAACTGAAAATTGCAAGGGAAGTAATAAAAACAGGCAATTGATATTTTTATTTAGTTATTTTAAAAACATAGTTAACAATGAAAATAAGTTAAATAACGTATTAAAGTTTAGGCACTTGAATGAAAATTTCTAATTTATTTTAAAATATAAAACTAATACAGCCTAACAGAAATTGTTTTTATCCCAAGTGGTTCAAAAGTTATAATTTTTTTTTTGTAAGACCTCATAATCACTTTTTTCACTATGTTGTTTTCCTTCACATTTTGTGCCATTTTATGGCATTTTTAAAATGCCCATAACTTAAGTATTTAATTTAATTTAAAAGATATAATATTGTTTGGAGATATATTTAAATATAAGTAGTTCAATATAATGTCTATGAATTTCAATTTTGTTATTGTTAAATAATTAAAAACAATGTGTTTTTTTATATCATTGTCCTTATAAAACAGGTTATTTTAAAGTTTACACTTTCCAACTTTCTTTAACGGAGAAGTTTGTATGTTAAAAAAACAAAAAAAAAACAACAAACTATTATTCATTATTTATTAAAAAATATTTAAAAATTGTTAAAAACATTTCTTTAATTTTAATCACTATTTTATCGATTAAAATAATTTTAATCGATAAAATAATTTACCGATTAATCGAGAAATTAATCGGTAATTTCCGCAACCCTAATAATAAGTACTAATAATAATAGATTTAGCAATAATACTAATATTAATTCTATTACTAATAAAAATTCAAATTACACTATCATTATTACTATTACTCATTATTAGATAAAATAGATTGATTGATACTTATAATGCTAATACACATTTAAAATAAGCAGCAGAATAAACGTATAAATAATTAAAACAAAGTTCTGTTGTTTAATAACCCTCTCTTTTATATCCATAATAGCAATAGAAATATGAATTTTACGATATCTGACTTCAATAAAAATCTAAGCGGGTTCCAGAAAAGTATAAACAGGATCGCTAAACTTAATTTTACAAATATCGGTAATTGGGAAGTTTCCAATAAACGCATCAAGTGTCAAGAGTTTTGTAAAAATTTGACCTACTTACGAAAAAAGAAATTTTATTTCAGTGTTTCTCAAAAAGTATTTGACCTACACTCTTCAAATTTTAATATGTTTTATTTCAAGTAATGAATTTTAATATTACTTTTTTTTAAATAATTGACACATTTCTTTAAAAAAAAGTTATAAATGAGTGAATAGACCAAGTATTACATTCAATTTTCAAAGTTGAAACCTTGCGGAAAAAAAAGTCAATGCAACAAGCAAGATACCTAGTTTTATGAATGGATGGATGTCGAATTTATTATAGCGTAATAATCGGCTATAACAATCCAAACAACGATATCTTCAATAAATTAAAGAGTGGAGGTCGCCATTATGTCAATGAAATCACGATACCAATTTTTCTGGGATTTCCGGCCAATGCCAATACCCAAGTGCCTATAGTAACCACACTGTATCAATTGTCAATAGATTCAAGAAACCATTTTAATATTGAGTGATTTGGTTGGTTGAAAACAATCAATATGTTGGAAACAGTGGATAAAATCATAGCACATTACAATGACAGCAAAGTAATCAAATCCTACAACTACAAGAATCTAACAGAGGTGGTAAGGTCAGTAAGGATGACTGGGCTGAATAAAAGTTAAAACTGACTTCTATTTTAAGCAACCTGGCCCAATGGCAATACGACTACGACACTACGACCAGCAAATAACTCAGCTGGGAACCAGAGTAAGGCTAATGGATAATTTCTAGAAGAAATAGGTACTGGGCTGGGCTGAAAGTGTAACTGTTGGAAGACTTTTCTGATTGCTTTCACTGTACTGTAACTTTCACTGTAACATGACACAACCAAGTTAAAGTAAAGTCTCTTAAATTTATATAAACATGGACGACATGGTCGGACATGGTAGAAACTTTAGAAATTGCCTAATAGAAGTAAAATGAGAACAGACGTTTATCACACACGCAGCTTGCTTCTCGGGTTTAACAATAGATAGAAGGGATCATTCAACAATCATTGCTTCCAAAATGTGCAGCATGGGAGAGAAAAGGTAGAAACAGTTCAGTTCTGTTGAGTTGACTGAATTGAAGTTAATTGGATTGTGATGATGATGAAGTCCGTATTTTAATAATAATTTTAAGTCAGAATGAAAAACATTTGGAACTTTTAATTATGGCTCTTTCGATGCTTTAAAATGAGATAATAAACATAAAAATATACACACTTACACACTTTTACTTAGCCATTTAACTCTTTCTTCAAAATAAGTACAATTCCCATCTAAATGGGCGCCGCCATCTTCCTTAAAGTTTCAAGAATTTTGTTTCAACGAAACAAAACAATGTCAAATAGGAAGAAGAAAGTAAAAATCAACTAGGTTTTATATAATTAAAACTTACTTTGTTTTCATTTCTTAAGGAACATAAATAAATATAAAAATAGAAACGTGGAAAAATAACTGAGCGAATTTAGGTAATGATTTTTTTTATTATTGTAAAGTATTTACATTTTTCTTTTTAAATTTCATTATATTATATTGGGCTTTTAGGCTTATCTATAATTATTATAATATATAACTTATAACTTATACTCATTTCATTCATGGAAAAGAACTAACCCAAACTACAGATGCGAAATACTTAGGAGTCATAATAAATGAGAAACTATCTTGGAATCTCCATGTCAATGAAGTTATTAAAAAATCTAACAAAACCTTAGGCTTTATAAAAAGAAACTTTTACAAATGTAACAAAGATATAAAACTAAAATGCTATCTCACCCTGGTGAGACCTATACTAGAATATGCATCTTCAGTATGGGACCCATCCACCAAAGAAAATATTGATAAGTTAGAACAAATCCAAAAAAGAGCTGCCAGATTCATTACTGGAGAATATTCAAAACTGACAAGAGTAACACCATTAGTTAAATCATTAAACCTTGAAACACTAGAGGATAGAAGAACCAAGAGTAAATTAGTAATTATACATAAGGCAATTAATTCTAATTTAGAAATACAACACAAAGATAACCTAATACAACCCTCAAATAGACATAAAGACAAAAACACCTTTTTTATTCCATATGCAAGAACAAACACATACAAGTTTTCTTTCTTTCCGTCCGGTATTCGGGCGTGGAATGGGTTGCCTGAAGAAACCAGGAAAGCCACCACTTTATCATCTTTTAAAACTCTAGTAAGAATACAGGACTAAACACAAACCATAGAAATACGTAGGGCGCAATAATCTTCTGTACAGAAGGAGCGTCTGTAACATATAAGATAAGATAAGATAAGATACTCATCAGAACTTATCTGATTTGAAATTTAATTAAATTCTTTTTAATTTTAAATTAACGTATATAAATAATGAAATGTTAAGTGTAATCATTCTAAAATTTCAAAATTCTCATTCTCAGACTTTGATGCCGCCCTAAAATTAATTCAAAAAATAATATCTTTTGTAGTTGTATTAAACCGTCGTAGTCGACGACACCACTCTTAAATATATTATATTATTAGTCCTACACAACAAACTTAGGCAGTACATGTTCCCCAAACTTAGAATTGGAGAAAGCGAAATGTGCCCCTGCGGGACATCTGCGGAAAATGCTCTTCAAAACTGCCCCGTGCAACACTATACCCGGACAGACATGGCCCCAGAAAGCTACCCTCGACGACAAACTGTATGGTGGACTGAAACTAACTGACAGCCACAGCACAGTTCATCACAAATATAGGACTTTCAGTCTAAATCCTCCTTCAAAAGATTTTAAGAACGAAGAAGAAGATTATTCCTACGCTGAGGCAGACGCGTGTTTCCTCTGGTGGCTTATACTTATAAATTATAAGACTAAGACCTATTCTTGCTCAAAACGTGCGTTCGTATGTTGGACAAGAGATGGATGGGATCATCCGCATGCCATCGGGAGGGTTTTGAACATGATCCTTCCTGGCCTAAAATCTGGACTTGGCAGCCTGTTGTCTTTCCGCCTCTCAGACTGCTGCACTTTCCAGGATTACAAAATGACAGGGTGCTCGGTTGCTGACTGATGCCTCCAATGAGTCATGTTCAATGACGAAGGCTTTTCGTGCGGCTTTAAGCGTATATCTGTAGCTCTTACTTTGACCTCCGCGAGTTCTATGCCTATCAGTAAGCTCACCATAGAAGTACCAATTTGGGAACCGATGGTTTGACATGCGCACTACATGCCGTGAGCAGGGCCGGATTTCTGTCTAGGCCACCCTAGGGGACCCGGTGGTGGAATCTTTACATTAGCTTAAAAAGATAAACTTGAAGGGAAAAAAAGAGAGAAAATCTTGAATTAAGAAAATTTGAGGAAAACCGAAATTGTCTTAAACAAATTCAAAACCTATACAACAACTTGAAATAGAAATAGACATTTTTCCAAATAATTAAAACAAAGTTCTGTTGTTTAATAACCCTCTCTTTTATATCCATAATAGCAATAGAAATATGAATTTTACGATATCTGAATTCAATAAAAATCTAAGCGAGTTCCAGAAAAGAAACGGAATAAAGGGAGAGGGCGGGGGGAATCGAAAAAATAAAAAGAGCTTCTTGCTTATGTTCCTATATCATACACATTTTTCGTCTTGTCTATGTCTAGACCGACCTGGCTTTGGCTCTAGTTCTATTCCTAGTATTACTATAGTCAACAGGCAACTCCAACAAACATGTCCGACTGCCGACTACAAATAGCTACCTGAAAACATCATTTCAGAAAAACAGCTACATTAAACGATTATTTGGAAAATCCTTAATACTAATCTTTAAGTGACGATCCTGCTGAGTGGATGCCAGGCGAATTTACATTGGAATACCTCGTTCAGAATGGCGTGAAACAAAATATTGATGCCGACTTTTCTTTTTCAAGTCGTCAGTACTGCGATAAAACAAGGTATCTATCGATGTCACTTTACAGCCGAATATTAAGCAATGGTGCAACATGACATCGACCTTGGCTCATCTTTTTGAAGAGAAAGGGTGCATTGTTTTGCGCCCTTCATAAGATGTTTGGGAAATTGGAGTCACGAGTTAATGAAGGGTTCAACGACTGGAAAACCGCAGTTAAAAGAATGATGGAACATGAGAATTCGGACGAACACAGGTCAGCGTTTGCGACACGAATAGCTTGGAAGAATGATGGCGGTGGAATTGACAAGTCTTGTTCTCCAAACAGAAGAAGAAATAAAATACTAGCATGAGGTTTTGAGGTGCATTGTAGCTGCTGTGAGGTCAGTTTCAGTACGCGGATTGCCGTTTAGATGTTTCCATCCATGATAGATTTGGATTTTAAAAAAAACAACAACAGTGGGAACCGTATTATGACCCTAGAACTTTTGGTTGAGTTCGATCCTTTTCTGGACGTACACATAAAAACACCATCGCCACGGTAACAAGGGAATTGTCACAACATAAAATACATGTATTTCATTAAAAATGTGCTATGAAATTATCAATATAATGGCAGAAAAGGTAATAAATACAATCGTGACTGGGATAAAGCATGCCAAAAATTATTTCTCTATCTCTGTGGACTCTATTTCGGACATTTCTCATGTAGATAAACTTTCTTTCATTGTAAGATTTGTCTCTGTAGACGGATGTAGTTTCGAACTATTTTCGAGATTCATTCCAGTATTCACTCATAATTATATACACTGTATTTTTCTGATGTTTATTTAAGTCATTTAAAGATTATTTGCTCTGTACCAGTGAACGTGATTTGACTAATTTGCAAAATAGCTTCGAGATGGTTGAGGGTGCCCTAAGGTCAAAAGTACATAGGGGCCGGGGTGTCTTAAGTCCAGGCCTGCCCGTGAAGGCACCGTCCAGAGTTTTTGCACTGGATGATGCTTATGAAAATAATGGGTAGTCCTGCCCTGGCTAATACTTCGGTGTTTGAAACTTTTCCCTGCCATTTTATTTTGAGAATGTTTTAATGCTTTAGTGTGAAAGTGGTTCAGCAACCTCGCATGGCGTTGGTACACGGTCCATGCTTCGCATGCGTATACTAAATATTAAAGTCGCACTACATCTCTGCATACATAATTTAGTTTGGCTTGAATGCTGATTCATCTTCTGTTTCAGACACTGCCATAGTCTTCCAGAATGCTGCACTGGCTTTCGAGATAAACACATTCACCTCATCATCAATGTTGGCACTCTGAGAGGTCTGGGACAATTTCCTGCCAATGTAAGAAAAGCGGTTCACTAATTTTGTTGCAATTGATCTTTATTTTAGGCTCAGTGTTGGGTTTGCCTGGGGCAAAATATCAGATGCGATAGCCGATATGGATGATGATGCAATTCTTCGAAATAATTTCCACAGGTTAAAAAAAAAAGAAAGAAAAAAAAAAAGAAAAGGAAAAGAAAAACAAGATAATTCTAAATCTGTGAATCGCACGGCATCTTCAATTATTGCAAGCTGGGAGCAACGGTCCAGCAATTTGAAACTTATTTTTTCTTGTGTGTGTGTGTACTTCTTATTTATATTTACATTTGCAGACGCCCCTTTCATAAAAAAAGAATATTACGCCCTAAGCTTATTAATGTTTTATGTCTAGTCTTGCTTTTTTTTTTTAATTTAAAATTTTAAATTTTTTTTTATAAAAGATTAGAGCTTTGAAATGTTCATAGTGTGTTGGTTTTTCTGGTAGCCTATGTTCTTGCTACTCACTCCACGCACGAATGCCATACAGGCAGAGCAGCCTTTACACTATTTTGGGTCCCGGGCAAAGAATTAGTCCAAGAATAAAAAAAATATACATAATATATACAAATAAACATATTCACATGGCCCATGGGGCTGCTATGCTCGTGAGCCTCCGGGCAAATGCCCAATGGGCCTATACGTTAAGGCAGCCCTGCATACAGGATGGAGGATTTGTAGGCTATGTGCGTTTTCTTGTACATGGAACAAGAAATCTCTTTCTCGATATGATTATTGCATTCGATTTTTGGTGTGTTCTTAATCTTGTTATTCCATGCTAGAAGGTAATGCCCTATAATATATTACTACTACAATATTCTTAAGGCATGTTCAAGCACTACATGGGCTGTAGCGCCATAGGGATGGATTGATATTATTCTTAAACAAGAGAATTGGTCATGAATTAAAGATCCTGGAGAAACTGGCCCAGGATGGAGATGCCTGGAGGTCTCTCGTAGGTGCCCTATGCCTTTAAAGGAATCGCAGACGCCGATGACGATCGCTCATTTCGGTGGATGCCCCTCATGGCCGAGAAGACTCAACAACAATAACATTAATCTTATAGCCTCTGGCCTCTAGTGTTTCTAGTTTTAATTATTGAACTAATGGTGTTCCTCGTGACGGTTATGAATATTTTCCTATAAGGGGACGAATTATGTACGTAAAGCTCCAGATGGGGGAGGGGCGTAAGAAAGTGTGATAGTTTTTGACGGGGGTGGAGGGGGTGTCCGGCCATGTGTGAGGTCACCGACTCACCGTGTTTTATATTATTTTGTTTGACTGTTTACTTTACACCCAACCCAAAAATTATTTTAAAAAATCTAACTTAGGCCGTGATTTAAAAAAAAAAAAAAACATCTTTCGAAAATGATGACGAACTGAATGGACGAAGTGTGACTTCGCATTTGATCTCTACACTCCCCGAATCACAAACTATTACTTTAGGCTGTCCTCATTTCGCTGGTCTCGAAAACTATATTTATTGTAATAAGTAATAAGAGGGTATATAAAAATATAATGTCGATATCAGTCTTTTTTTAATCAAAGGAGAGCGAGTATTATAATTTTAACCACAAATCATTGCCTTATAGTAATAGTAATACACTAATAGATTGATCACGTCACAGTCACAATCAATTATGACTTATAATAAGATTTATGCATAATATAATATTTTTTTAAAAATAACGGCGCAATCAGCGGCAATGACACGGTCTGAGTTAGTTTATTTACCACAGGCGCCATGTATTTTCTTCGGCTACATAAAGCTTTAGATATTTAAAAGGCTCAAAATTGTGATTTAAAAAATCTGATTAATCTTCTACAATCAGGAGCATTTGTCATAGAAATAGAATTATAGCCTTTATATTTAAAAATAATTAAAAAGCTGTAAGTAAACTTCCGAATAAAGTCAAAAGCTTCAACGGAAACACCTATAAATAGACGAAATCACATGATCTTGCAAATTTGTTTGCCCAGAGAATTTGGTTATTACTACACAATGAATACGTTCTTACTGACCATTTTTATTATAGTTTTATTAGGAAATACAATTATAGTTTTATCAGCTGACACTATTGTTTTCGACAATTCCCAAGGCCTAGGGCGTTTGTTTGATGGCATTGGCGGTCTCAGCGGAGGAGGAGTGAGTTCAATTCAATGATTGTTTTGATTTTTGATGTGATACAATTTAAATTTTACGAAGTTACGAAGTGTTTGCTGCTAGTCACGGCTAGTGCTACGACATGTCGTAACTCTAGCAACATCCCTTTGAATTGTCTACTGCTACGACTGGTTTATAATATGCTTGGCACTAACTTTTTCAAAATGCTTTGTGCCAATGCGAAATAAATATTTTTGAAATGGTAAAAACTGTTAAAACACACGTGATGATGGATTTAAGGGGTTAACAAAAAATGAAAATTACGGTGGCACTTCATTATGTTTAAAATGTCAGGGTTGGAAAAATTGATAAAATAAAAGAATTTTCAGGGTTCAAGAAATTTCAAAAAAGGGATTTCAGGGTTCACAGCTTCCAGTGGGTGGCACCCCTGAATTGGGGCTTTTTGGTGTCAGGGCAAGTTGGATGCTGTTTTTAGGGTCCAATTGATTTCGCAGCTCTTTTATTTTTATGTTCACTAGGGTGGAAAAGCCTTGTTCACAAAAGTACGTTGTTGTAAAAGGCAGCAATGTCTTGATGGTCTCCTCATGTGCGGTGTTGAAAGCCTTTGCAGCATTTGACATCCAAAAATGTGTCAGGTCTGCTTTGACTTTGTTTGCAAATTCAATACATGCCTCATTATTAGGCTGAAGTTCAAGAATTGCCTCTGCCAAGCCTTGAGGATCATCTGGTACATCCTCAACGTCACATCAAAATCGATATACAGCACAACTAATTTTATACGAATCAATAATAGGAAA
This sequence comes from Radix auricularia, assembly GCA_002072015.1. Taxonomy (NCBI): domain Eukaryota; kingdom Metazoa; phylum Mollusca; class Gastropoda; family Lymnaeidae; genus Radix; species Radix auricularia. The sequence continues at coordinate 795,344 of MUZC01000102.1, read as the reverse complement.
GTAAACAGTGAACTGCTCTTTGAGCTTGGTAAGATGTCTGATAACTATATTGTTAATGTCATCAAAAGTCATGTTTCCACAATATTCCAAGTACTAGGCCAACTTTGAAAAGGCTGCTAACTTGTTACCTTCTGCTTTCTGTTTTCCAATATGAAAGCTTTAATCTAAATGCAGCAATCCTTTCTCTGGACGTAATTATATATTTTTTTTCCCCTGTAATTCTTTGTTCAACATAATCACATACTCAAAAATATTAGACAAGTGTGCAAGATGTGCAACTGCCAGGGATGAGAATCACTGTCTAGAGTATGCGTGTGACTGAGTGAACACTAGTTCACCGGGAATGATGTTTTTAGTGAACTCTGATCATGTGAGAGTGATCTGAGGACATTTGAGGGTCAGTTGAGACGAGTAGTGTAAAGGAAATAGTACAGACCGGTTGGGCGAGATGGTTGGTCAGAGAGAGACTGGAGCGTCACCCAGGTTGGTCAGTTTGGACCGAGAGGGCTTACATGTTGAGATTATGTGTAAGGAGATGTTAAGTGAGGAATCATAATACTGTAATTGAGATAGGCAGTCAGGGAGACTCTCGTAGGTGTGATTTGTGCGTCAGTATTTTGTAATAATTTGTATGAAGTCATTGCCACCGTGTCTACAGATAACAGCCAGTGGTACATAGATAAATCAACAAGTTAACTTTCTATTTCATGGTGTCATTTTATGTGTACGAGTTGGAAGTGGAGAGAAAGGCAAAAATCCTACACTATGAGACTTGACAGCAACCACAGAATAGTGCTTTAGACAGCCAAAAAATGTTTGATGTTAAGCTTTCAGAGCCCACACTGTTCAGAACATTGCCGGCTGAAAGCCTCAGTACCTTGTTATGACAAAGTAACTCTGTATATTCAGCCTCATCATCTTTACATTAATCACAAAACAGTCATGTCTGCAGTGCATGTTCTTTTATGAAATTTTCAATCCAGATCTTGCATGATGAACTTCATTTCAGGTTCCGAATGTTTCACAAGCAGATCTTGACAATGTATCATACAGTAGTTAACTTCAATTTTGGGATTTCTCTCTCTTGCAAAGGCTGAAAAACCACTTACATGACACAACTTAGCTGGAGCTCCAGCTACAAACACAACAATACAGTCTTCCCATTTTAAATTAAACATTTTCATAGTATTTAATATTATTAGATTGCATCCATCAATTCCTTGACAACACTGTTTGAGGGGATCACAAAACAAAATTGCCACTTCAGTTGTGTGGTAAACCTTTGTATCAAGCATATACAATAAACTGCGCATTATCATCAAGCTGAATAGCAAAGAATTTACTTGCATTTATAAAAGAAAGTACTTTTTCCCAAATATTTTCGGCCAAAGTAGAAGTACTGTCTTTCACAACTTTTCATGACAAAAGTACTAAATTTAGTTTCATTTATTGATCATAAAGAGGTTAATTTCAAATTTGTGATTCCTCTCTATTGCAAAAAGACAAAAAAATCTTATTAATAAACATACACATGAAGAATTATGATTTTTAGAAGAAATTAAATTTATAAAAAATAAAAGATTAAAATCTGACGAATTTTATATGTCCTAAATGAGACTGTTTGCCC
>MUZC01000102.1:759381-793690 GCA_002072015.1 Radix auricularia | reverse complement strand
CCCCCCCCCCCCCCCTAGGAATTCCCTTTTCACCCCAAATGGAATAATTTACCCTTGTTTGCCGACGCCTGGTCTAAATGAACAAAAACCTTTAAAGCTCACACCATTAACCATAAGTTGTCTTGAACAGAAAAATAGAATTTTATCTTTTTGTTAACCAATTTTCGGCATTCTTAAGATTTCAATTAGTTCCATCAATTTTCAGTGAATTTTTAAAATTAGAAATAAAAAAATGGTACTGAATCTTGTATTCCATACTCTCTTAAAACGCTCAATCCCACCAAAGTATGAGTAATCTGTGCATTGTGGCATGGATGGTAAATTCTAGGCCATATTTTTCAAATTTATAATTTTTATAAATTTTTTATTAGAGGATAGTGTATTGTGGTTATTAATTTTCTTAAACAATTTTTCATATATATTTGAAAGGCTACATCAAAACTTTTGGTTAACTACCCCTTACAACAGCGAAATGAAATCCTGGATTATTTGTTCAAGGTGAGCCAAATATAATCAATTTTGAAAATATGTTATTTTTTATGTTTTGTATTTATTTTCTTTAAGTCTTGTTGCAAAAATTAGTTATTTGCAAAAATTCATTCATTAAATTAAAAAAAAAATTGTAATGACTACAGTTAAATTTATGTGTTGCTCACTACTTCACTTGTTAAAATAGAGGAAATAGTTAAGTAGATTAGTACATTAGTAGGACTGCGAAAATTAATTTTTAATGAATGGAATAATCGTTAAATATTTTAATCGCTTAAAATTAATTTTATTGATTAAAATTTAAGGAAATATTTCTAATATTTTTTTCCCAATTACTAATAATTTATATTTTTAGGTTACTTTTATACTTTTACTTCGCATTATTGTAATTTATTTAGACGTGCATACGTTTTTTCTTCCTTATTTCTTGCATAGCAGAATGAATTTGCTGAGTTATGTCACAAAAATTGGGAGCCATGGAATTACAGCAACTTAACCGATTTTGCAAAATAATGAATCACAACTTAACGAGATCTATAAATGTGTTATAAAAATATAATTAATTGAAATCAATCAAATAAATTTTTCCCAATTTATTGAAATTTTTAAAAAAATCATTACCAGCCCAAAAATTTACAATATGGCTTATTCAAGAATTTCTTTACAAGGATATCTTTTTAAATGTCACACTATTTGTTTGCTCATTTCAAAGCCTAAATTTGGAGCTTCTCTTCAGATTCTGAAAGTAGAAATAGGAGGGGATGTGGAAAGTACAGGCAAGTTTTTGAAAAATTCATATTCTATCTTTCTCAAGATTGCTTACTTTCCTTACACTATACTGTTTGATATTGTATTTTTTATCATTTGAAATATTATATATTTATTCTACTGTATGCTAATTCTGCAATTATTTGAATGATAGAGTAATTTGCTTTCTTTAATTTTATTTATTGTGTTTTGGTTTATGTGCCTTATCACTACAAAGTACTTCAATGTTTGAGGTTTTCCACTAGGAGCTAAAATTCTCTTTTATAATTTAGCTTGTTTAGAAATAAATGACCACTAAAAATGGAAAACGAAATTACAAATTTTCTTTTTAAAAATCGACATCTATTAATACAATTATTTTATTTTAGATGGCACAGAAGCATCACACATGCATAATAGTTGGGATGAAAACTATGAAAGAGGTTATGAGTGGTGGTTAATGCTGGAAGCCAAAAAGGTCTGTCCAAATAATTAATGCTAAAAGTTTCATAGAAAATAATGGTTTTCATTTTTCCATATTTTATTATTAAATCTATCCAGGCTCTATTTTTAATTGTCATGAAAATTAATACCATTATAAAAAAATCTTTGCAGGGATTGAAAACATTTTTTGATGGTTTTATTTTTAATTTAAATCTAGCTTGAATACTTAAAACAAATTTTAATCACACTTTTTTTGTATACTTATTTGATTGTATATTCTTTCAGAGAAATCCAGCCATAAAGCTTTATGGTTTACCATGGGGCTTTCCAGGCTGGTTGGGACAAGGTACTCAGTCCCCTTATGCCAATGTCAGTGTTACTGCAGATTATATTGTTCGCTGGATTAATGGTGCTAAGATGCGGTACAACCTAACCATTGATTACATTGGAGTATGTTTTCAATTTTCTACCTCTTTGAGTTAATATTTAATCATTAAATGTTAAAATAAATCGTCATATTTTTACAGCTTTTGCAATACATCCTTTTTCTCTTCTTGGCGCTTACTACATGTGTGACTGTGTATGTAGGTATTTGTACGATGTGTATACTGAAAAGATTATTAATTTTAGGCATATTTTTTTAATGTTAAACAAGATCTGTTGTGTAGCTTGTCTATTGGTAACTTTTAGAATACAAAATTTGTTTAGTTTTAAAGGCCAACTCTTTAGCTGTTATAATATCCAACATTATTTCATTCAACAGTGCTAAAAAGTTTTCATTTATTATTTGATAATATTTCAGATATGGAATGAGAAAAGATATGACATATCTTACATCAAAGTGAGTTCATTGATAGTTTAGAATTACTGCCTTATGGAGTCTCCACTTTAATGTTTCCTATTTATTTCATTAGATGTAATAATACCAAAATATTTTACAAACATACGTTTTAGTTCATTAGGTAACTTTGTGTGTGTCCTTCTGACATTGTTTTCTGATGTAATTTAGACCCTCAGAGCCTTACTGGATCAACGCGGCTTTCAAAACACCCTTATCATAGCGGCAGATGAAAAATGGGAGATTGCTAAAGACATTGAAAAAGATGCAGCTCTGGCTAGTGCTGTGCATGCAATAGGGTGAGTTATTTAAAAAGAATAAATAATCTTTTAAATGTATGAGTATCGAAAGTATAAGCTAAACAGATTTTATTCAAATGAACTTTAGACTCTATGCTTATAATTAATAATTCTTCAGACATGCTTCCAAGTATAATTTACCCAAAATATTTTGAACATAAGATGTTAGTTTATATTTCAAACCCACGTGGTCAGCCTACTTAACATGTGAAACTCTCCATGGAAGAAAAACTATATGTGGAGCACAAGAATATGTGACTTAAGAGTAGATATTTCACGTCAATTAGCTTATAATTAGGGCTGTGGAAATTATTTATTAATTTCTGGATTAATCGGTAAAAATTTTTTATCGATTACAATTATTTTAATCGATAAAATAGCGATTAAAATTGAGGAAATTATTGTAAATTACGTCTTCGGTTTATTAATAATAATTAATTATTAATAATTAACAATAGTTTTTTTTTTTACGTACAAACTTCTCCATTTAAAAAAAAAAGATTTTTAAAGTGTAAACTTTAAAAAAAAGCTGTTTTATAAGGAAAATGATATAAAAATTTAAACATTTTTTTTAACTTAATTAACGATAACAAAATTTAAATTCATTGATATTATATTGAACTCCTTATATTTAAATAAAAAAATAGCAATTGCCTGTTTTTGTTACTTCCCCTGAAATTTTCAGTTTAATGACATCATACATATTATTTTTAGCTTTAATCAAAATTATCGATTAATTATTTGGTAATTTTTCAAAAGTTAATGATTAATTTTAAATTAATCGATAACAGCCCTACTAATAATGTCTTTTTATGGTAACCAAAGAAAAATCCAATTTAATTTTCAATACAGCTGTCATTATCCTGGCACCTACTCAAACCAAGATGCTGTAAATACTGGGAAACAATTGTGGGCATCTGAAGATTACAGCACATTTAATGATGAAGTTGGTGGTGGATGTTGGGCCAGGGTAGGTGGCTTAAAATTTTGATTAAAAAAACAACTTTATAGTGTTGCAATAAATAAGTTTATCTATAACTTATTTAAAATACAAAAAAATTCAGATTCAAAACTTTCTTAGTTGCTGGTAAAAATGTATATTAAATATTGGTATATGTTGGTATATGTTGGTAAATGTTGGTAAATGTTTGTAAATGTTGGTAATATGACTAGTAAGAGATAATCTGTGTTAGGCTTATAATTAATCCAAATAGCTGCTGATTTTGATTCTCAACAAATATGTCATTGATTTTGTAGTTGTAAATAAATTATTTACAGATATTGAACCAAAACTATGTCAATGGACTAATGACATCGTAAGTGAATGATAAATTTATGTCTTGTAATTATTTTATTATAAATCTAACTTTCTTTTTGGAAAGAATTGCAATTAAAAAGAAAACATATTTTTAAGAAAACTCTTACATCATAAATCTGATAATACAAAAAATAATTACAATTGATTGCTTTTTAAAGGTTAAAAATGATTATGGTTATTTAGTTTATAAGTTTATTGAATTTATAGAAAACTTCTGAAAGATAGGTACTTTTTTCATAATAATATTTTGAGCATGAATTTCTTTTGAAATGTAGGACATATTCATGGAATCTGATAGCAAGTTATTATGAAGGACTTCCTTATTTTAGAGATGGTCTTATGACTGCTGTACAGCCATGGTCTGGTAACTATATTGTGGAGACTCCAATCTGGCTCACAGGTAGGACTTCTTAGCTAATTGAAACTTAGGTGTCCAACAGATAGGAATCTTAGCTAATTGAAACTTAGGTGTCCAAATTTATTGTTAATTCTTGTGACCTCAAGGGTGAATGGAAAATATTTTAGTGATATGAAAACTTAATCATAATTTAATCTATCTTTCAATAATTTCCAAACTTTAATTTGTGATATAACTGTGTGTTGTTGTCTGCTGAATGATGTGTGGCACATGAAATTAACCCACACCAACATTTAGAAGATCCAAAACTTTGAGGCAGTAAAAAACTACTTGAGGGAGGGTGGAGGAGGGAGTGGCCATTGGTGCTGAAATAGGCGTCAATGTTATTTTGTTGATGAAAATAATGATCAGCGTTGAAGGGTGTTTAAAATAAGATGCTGTCCCGTTGCACTAAATGAGTTACTGCTCTTTCTTTGTATGTCCATATAACTTAAACGGATTAGTTTGAATGCAATTACGCAGGTAAAATCGGGTTACTTTATGCAGAAAGATGTATGTCTGAAAGTGTGTCATCACAATGAAAAGTTTGTAAAACACTACTGCATTAGAACAAAATTATATAAATAGATTGCTGGTTGGCAGAGTATTATTTGTTTGTTAATGAAGTCAATCAAGTTTATTTTTTAAATGAAATAGTAGAATGTGGTGTTTTTTTTAGGGAATAATCTTCATTAAAAATATATTGTGAGCTGAAAAATTTTAAGAATCATTTGTATAAATAGGAAATTGAAGAAATCTCATGCGGCCAGTTTTTTTTTTTGTGTGCATATCCCTGTTGTTGTTTTTTCCAGCTCATACGACACAGTTCACTGATATTGGCTGGAGCTACCTGAAACATGGCAGTGGTGTTGGGAAGCTACCAAAAGGAGGCTCATATGTAGCCCTGGTCAGTCCAGATAATAGTCAGATGACCATTGTTATTGAAACTATGGTATGTAACCCAATTAAACCTCATTCTTGCTATTTAGTCATGTTTTTTACTGTATATATAATAATTTTTGTTACTTAATCTGTTTTTCCAAGGATTTTCGGCATTTATGATTGTGTTCTAAAATAATAACTATTTCTAGTGAAACAAATATTTTTAAAAAAATATGATTAGTTGAACATTTTGCTTTAAAGATATTTAAAGACATCAATGATCTGAACATCAATGATCTGAACATCAATGATCTGAACATCAATGATCTGAACATCAATGATCATATATTTAAAATAATTTAACATTAAAATATTTAACATTGTTTCATTATATAAACTTACCAGACACACAACCATTCAATTTGTATAAGACCATCCCTAACATATTGTTTCATTATTTAAACCTACCAGACACACAACCATTCAATTTGTATAAGACCATCCCTGCCAAAATATGATGTCCAGCCTCAGAGTGTCATCATTACAATTAAAGGATCTTTTGTGAGTGCTCTTTATTTTAACATTTTATAATTTTTTAAAACTATTCATTTAATATTAAACACTGAAAATAACTTTATTTGGATATTTATATATAGTTTTTCATTTGATTGTACTGTGAATTTTATTTAGTTTGAAATGTTCTTGTATATTTTTGTATTTTATTGTAGGGCTTTCTTTAATTAAAATTTCACCTTCTAAAAAATTAGTACTTAAAAAAATTTGTAGGCTTATACTTCTAAAAAATTAGTACTTAAAAAAATTTGTAGGCTTATACTTCTAAAAAATTAGTACTTAAAAAGAAATAAATTGTAGGCTTATACAAAAGAAAATTATTGTGAATGTTTTTAAGTTCTTGAATTATATAGACCTATTACTATTGTCACATATTTTAAAGCGACATGTTTTCCGGAGACATTATAACCTATGTATAGCACATTATTATTTTGAAAGAAGTCAAATATTTCTTTCACTAGGCCCAAATCAAAGAGATGAATGTATGGTACAGCAAGCTGGGATTTAATGGAGCCCATAATATAATGTTTCAGAATCAAAGTTCAATCAAGGTCTGTTAAAATTATCATTACATTTGAATGTGTCGATACTCTTTATTATTGTGTTTTGTATTTACTTATGTACCATCACAAACGCATAATTACAGTACAAGGAAAAATAAAAACGATTCTGTTCTACAACCTTTTCCAAATATCATCATTTGTCCATGTTTAGTATTGTTAATTTGTTCTTTTTTAAAATTCATTATGTCAGCTGTCACCTCCTTAGGTGGGTAGCCTGCCTACCAAAAAAAAAGGAAAGGACTAGAATGGCGTTTATAAGATCATTCCTTATTATTAGATAGATTGTTAAGTTTATAAGGTTTGGCTGAGATGATAAAATGAAATATTGACTGATCAGCTGATCACTCACCATAATGTGCGACAAGTTAAGTTTATAAGGTTGTCTGAGATGATAAAATGAAATATAGACTGATCAGCTGATCACTCACCATAATGTGCGACAAGTTAAGTTTATAAGGTTGTCTGAGATGATAAAATGAAATATTGACTGATTAGCTGATCACTCACCATAATGTGCCACACGTCTGCTCACATGTACGATGTTGGTTCTCAACAGTTTAAAAATGGTCAAGCTGAACTTCAGCTGGGACTGGATGAAGTGTTCACTCTGACAACAGTGGCACTTGGTCAAAAGGGAGCTTATCCAGACCCTCCGGCACCCAAACCATTTCCACTCCCTTACAAAGATGATTTTGAAGGTATTTAAAACTTACCTATTAGAATACTTCATTTCAACGGCATCATCTTTATTATTTTTGGGGCCATCCATAAATGACATCACGCACCAGAGGAGGAGGGAGTCACACCTTTGTGACAATGTGTGACAAGGGGGAGGGGGTGTTTAAGAACTGTGACGTCATATCAAAGCGCAGAATTTTAAATAAAATTTCCACTTAAATATTTGTTTGCTTTCAATTTATTTAATGACGCTTTACATGGCTTCACACGTGTTATAATATTAGAGTGCAGCCACACAGTGAATAAATACTTTAATGGCAAGAAAGTGACTTGAAACAAGCTAATTTTAAAACAGGGAATTCTGATGTTTATGTCGGTGGGGCGGGGAGAGGGGCGCAAAACTTTGCGATGTCATATTTGAGAGTGATCTAACTTTCTGTGACAAGGGGGGGTGGTTAAATCTGCCAAAATCCTGTGATATCATTTATGAATGGCCTCTTTACTACTCCACAAGCATTTAAGATTATTTTCAATAATAAAATTATATCTTATACCAATGCATTAGGTCTAATCATTTCAAATTCTGTAGACAATTTTGATAAATACTTCTCATGGATATTAGATTTAAGAACTTTATTTCCTATTATTCATAGCAGAAAAAAAAATCTTTGGTAGATAAATCTTTGCTCTTTTAATTAAGTATTTCACACAAAAAAAAAAACAAGGATGTTTTACTAGAATAAAATATTTGTAGTAATTTTGATCTCCTTTGCTTTGACTTTAGGTAATTCCTTGTATCAAGAGCCCTTTAACTTAGCCCAGCAAACTGGGTCGTATGAAGTTCTCAGTGATGGTCAGAACAAATTTATTAGGCAGATGGTTTTGATCACGCCAGTTGCTTGGTGTAACGCTGACAGACTCAATAAATCTATAAATGTCATTGGTGAAATTAATTGGTAAGAGGGCCACCTCATTTAAAGCTCTAAAAGATGACTAGAACTGAACATGCTAACAAGTTTTTAGGTTTTTTCCAGGAGCTACTGTCATCTGGATCAAGCTTGTCTATTACCTCCATTTATTTGAAAAGAGGGAAAAAAATACTGTTCCAATCTTTGAAGCTTTCATTTTGTGGGCTCCCATTGACTTACAATGCCAAACCTAAACTTTTTCATAAACGTCATTCTTTGATCGAATATTTTTTTAAAAATCACCTTTAATCAAGCGTCTTAACAGTTAATAAAACATTATCTAATCACATGAATGTCAAATTTAGATTGAAATTTTTCTCATGGGTTGTTCCAAAGTTTTTACTCTGAATGTATAAAATGATAAAATATTTTTCACAGAAAATTATTGAAATATTGTTCTTTCAAGCATTATAATTTTCCAAATTTCTCTTTATGGAGAGTTCACAAGTATAAAAAAACATATGGATAAAATAAAAACTAATTATAGCATTATCCCGTGATTCTTCCAAACTACAACTTTTCTTCAATACCCCTTCCAACATGCAATAATTTGTCAATTAAATCTATCTTAAAATCCTTCAAACATTCATACAAGTATTATATTTACCTGTATCTTCTTTTGATACTTCTGAATACACACTAAGTTTTTATTCAAATAACTCTTTGCGTTCATCAATAAATGACTACTTAGTAAAAGATGTACAAGTAAAGTAACTTATTTTTTAGAAATTGAAAATAAATCTTTTTTTAAGTGATAGGTTCAATGGTGTAGTGATTTCCTGATTTCAAATAAGTAAGATTTCATATAAGTAAGATTTTTTTAGATAAGTAATATTTCAGATAAGTAAGATTTCAGATTAGTAATATTTCAGATAAGTAAGATTTCAGCACTTGAGGAAGTGGTTTGGTGTAATCAAAAGTATTTTCTATATTACTAGATAACTAGGCATTCTCAAAAAATTGTACTGATGTTCCTAATAACATATACAAACTTAAAGGGGCATCACACAAATATACAGGCAAATAGGAAGAATTTTAAAGCCCAAAGTGAACTGCCATTATTGTCAATGACTCCTGATTCAAAGTGGTCACCTCTATTAGGCTTTATGAAATAAAAAGAGAATTTTTTTCTTCTTTCAAATTTCCAGCCTACTCATTGTTTCAAGAGCCTAATCTCCTTGCCCCTCAAATTGGTTCTTTAGAAGTTGTCAAATCCCAGAATGCATCTCACAGTCAGGTGTCTAGGCAAACAGTTCAGGATCCTCCAATCAAATGGTGCCCTATTACACTGAGCTTTCCTATAGCAATTATCGGGGATTATAATTGGTAAGAGAGACTTGCTGGAGTCATTTGGTTGCTTTGAACAATCTGCATCTTATGAATACATGTATTTGGTTTAACCGTGTCTGCTAGTGACTAAATTATAATAAAATGTGATCAGAAAACCTCATAAATATTCATGCATGCAATTGATTTGACCGAACTGAACTGTTTTCCAGACTGCCTTACCTTATTTTTAAAACTTAGATCTTAGAAATGAAAGATGCATCCTAAAAAAATAGCTGAACCTAAATTTTAAGGATAATTAAAGTTTTGAAATCTCTGCTTAATAAAATTTTCTCTTATTTTTGTTTGTGAATGGAAATTCATTACTTCATTTAGATTGCATCAAAATAAATCCAATGTCAGGCTTGTTATATTTTACCCAATTTAACTAATAATCGGCTTTCTACATATTGTGAGCAGATTATAAGTATTGAAACTAACTTTTCACATTTGTGTGTTCCCACTATATTGATTATTTAATTATGTTAACTGTAAAAATTATTTTAAAATAAATATGTTCACTAATGGTAATTGTTCAAATTTCTCTACATTACTAGAAATTGATTGTAAATAAATAGATATATCATTTATATTAGCAGTTAAGCACAATTTCTTATGTTTATGTTATTGTCCTATTATTTCTGAACACAGCTTTGCATCTAACATTTTTTATTTGTAAAACATAAAACACATAAAGCCTCTTTACATATTTAACTTAGCTCCATCCACTATCTTCATTATTAATTCATAACAAAATGAGGGGTGAGACTGCAATCAGGCTTATAAAAAATTAAATGAAAAAGACGTAAACAAGGTAAGGGTTAGCCTGACAGGACGTAATGTTGTTACGTCCTGTGAGGCTAACCCTTACCTTGTTTACGTCTTTTCCATTTAATTAATTCATAACATAAGCATAAGAAAACATATATGAATATTTATTGATAGAACCTTAATTTTATGATACTGATAGGATTTTCTCAATAAGCTGCTTGTAATTTATTTACAGGATGGATATCTTCATTGAGGTTGATTATGAAATCCCAGCAGTCAATGCCACTAGCGGAGTGTTTGTAGCTGGACGGGTCTCTGAAGGAGGATGTGATGCCTTTGTGGCGCATGGAGCTTTTTTCTTTGTTTTGACTGACGGCACTTACATACTTGCTAATGATTTAGGTAATAATTCATTTGCCAGTTAGGCATGTTAGTAGCACATCATATTTTAAGCCATCTTTATTTTCATGTCTCACTCTCATTCAATGCAATCCTACGAGTCATTCAATTTAAAAAGCCTAGTTGTTGAAGTTTTGAAATAATTGCAAATATTTTAAACAAAATTGTTAAAGAGTAAAGCAAACAATTTTTTTTATTGTTTTAAACAAAATAAATGAAGGAAAAAATGTCGGCCCTCTTGCTTTTCTAAAAATGAAAAAGTAGATCTCAGTATATCAGTCAGGATAGGAAACTTGCAGTGTAAAGCTATGGCAATAACTTGATATAGTTAATTATTTATATAATTTTTAACAGTTAATTATTAGGGGTAAAGAAATTTCACTTTTAATTAAAACAACAACTTGATACAAGTTAATAAACCAGTTTAATTAATCATACAGAATAGGACTGCATAAAGCTTTTTTATAAAAAAACAAATTACACAGACTATTTGTGTAAGGAAACAATAAATTAAAGCTTTATTATCAACTAATACAAATAATGGTAGACGTTTCGGCTCATGCCTTCATCAGTACAAAAACAATTACATGTACTTACATATATATTAAAATTAAAACATATTAAAGTCTATGTGATAAAATGAAAAGAAATGAAAGACAAAAATAAACACGGACATAGAATATAAGAAAAAGGAGGAAGTTGAAGTATCTAAAGTAACAGTGAAAACCACAACGGGAAAACGATTTTGCAGTCATGTAAAATTGTGGATTTGGTTAATTCCATATGGAGCCAACGTACCAAATCGTTTTATGAGTCTATTTTCCATGTGGACTCTATCATGGGTATTGGTTGCATATAAAATACCAGTAACTACAATATCCAAAATGCCATCGTGGTCAACACTGTTAAAATGTTTAGACACAGGACACTGAGCCTGTTTATTTATATTGTACAGGTGTTCTCTAAACCGATCTCCAAGACGACGACCTGTCTCACCCACATAAATTTTTTTACATCTCTTGCAAATAATTGCATAAATCACGTTGCGACTGGTGCAAGTGAATCCATCTTTTATTGAGAATTGTTCAAGAGGGAAAGAAATTTTGTTAATTTCAACCACATATGGACAAGTATTGCAACGGTTACGGTTGCAACCTTTTGTTCCAATATGTGCTTTCATTGTGGGAAGGTGACTTCTTACAAGTATGTCTCTGAGGCTTTTATCTCTCCGGAAAGCAAAAAGAGGAGGTTTTTTGAAGACCTGCTGAGTTAGAGGGTCAGCCATAAGGATTGATCGGTTTTTGAGAATCACCTGGCGGGCCTTAAAATTATGGGGATGGAAAGTTAAAACAAATTTGCATCTATCACATTGATCGTGAACAGATGATGTAAATGTGTCCTGTCTGGTCATGCCTTTAATTCTATTGACAGCTGATGTTAAGATTGTTTCCGGGTATGACCTCCTTCTAAAAAAGTCCAGCATCTCATCACTTCTTTCCAAGAAGTCTGCCTCATCACTGCAGAGTCTTTTAAGTCTTAGTAGTTGTGAAAATGGGATAGAGTTCCTACACGATTGAGGATGGGACGATGTATATAGAAGGAAACTATGGCTGTCTGTAGGCTTGTAAAAGATGGATGTTGATATTTTGTTTTCTTTTAATTTTATTTGTATGTCCAAAAAGTTAACAGTACTCCTATGAATAGTTGATGTGAATTTTATTGAAGGATGGAAGCCACCAATGAAGTCAATAAAATTTTGCAATTGCTGCATGTCCATTTTGGTTATTCCAATACAATCGTCGATGTATCTCTTGTAGTACTCTGGACAAATACCTTTGTAATTTTTATTCCATAGGTGTTCCAAATGGCCCATAAATATGCATGCATAACTTGGTCCCATTTTTGTTCCCATGGCAACTCCACTAATTTGATCAAAAAACTGTCCGTTGAACTCAAACGAGTTTAAATTTAGGACCAGCTCGGTCAATCGTAGTATGGCACTTGCTGGGAACTTAAGATTTGCCTTCTTGTTTAGAAAAAAGGAAATTGCAGAGAGGCCATCAGCATGTGGAATTGACGTGTACAATGAAGAAACGTCCATTGTAAATAGGAGGTGATCTTCATCCGGTAAAACCAAGGAATCCAGTGATTTAAGCATATGGCTAGTGTCCTTAATATAAGATGGTAAATTTTCAACTATCGGTTGGAAAACAGAATCCAAAAAATCAGAAATTAATTCAGTAGGACAAGAGCAGGCGGAGACAATGGGTCTTCCTGGGTTTCCCAGCTTATGTATTTTAGGTAACAAGTATAAGCATGGCTTACCTAGATCACTATCATAAATGCGTAAATTTTTTGCAGAGGGTGGTAATTGGCCACAATCTATAAGTTCTTCAATAGTTTCCTTAACAATTTCATTATTGGAAATTATGGGATCGTTTATCATCGGCTTGTAAAAAGTTGTATCGCGTAATTGTTTGGAAGCCTCTTCAATGTACAGTCTCTTATCCCACACCACCACGGCTCCACCTTTATCTGCCGGCTTGATAACGATAAAAGCCTCAGAGACATACTTGTAAGAAGTCACCTTCCCACAATGAAAGCACATATTGGAACAAAAGGTTGCAACCGTAACCGTTGCAATACTTGTCCATATGTGGTTGAAATTAACAAAATTTCTTTCCCTCTTGAACAATTCTCAATAAAAGATGGATTCACTTGCACCAGTCGCAACGTGATTTATGCAATTATTTGCAAGAGATGTAAAAAAATTTATGTGGGTGAGACAGGTCGTCGTCTTGGAGATCGGTTTAGAGAACACCTGTACAATATAAATAAACAGGCTCAGTGTCCTGTGTCTAAACATTTTAACAGTGTTGACCACGATGGCATTTTGGATATTGTAGTTACTGGTATTTTATATGCAACCAATACCCATGATAGAGTCCACATGGAAAATAGACTCATAAAACGATTTGGTACGTTGGCTCCATATGGAATTAACCAAATCCACAATTTTACATGACTGCAAAATCGTTTTCCCGTTGTGGTTTTCACTGTTACTTTAGATACTTCAACTTCCTCCTTTTTCTTATATTCTATGTCCGTGTTTATTTTTGTCTTTCATTTCTTTTCATTTTATCACATAGACTTTAATATGTTTTAATTTTAATATATATGTAAGTACATGTAATTGTTTTTGTACTGATGAAGGCATGAGCCGAAACGTCTACCATTATTTGTATTAGTTGATAATAAAGCTTTAATTTATTGTTTCCTTACACAAATAGTCTGTGTAATTTGTTTTTTTTCAGTTTAATTAAGGGTCACTTTGATAATAATTTTTGTTTGTGTGAAGATATATTTAATATTTTGTCATTCAATTTTTTGTCTTGTGAAAGTTTTAACTCTCCTTATATTGGTAGTTAGATAGATAATAACCTTTTAAATGCATTGGATTATATGGCTATTGTAAATAAAGGTATATCTTAAAAATATGAATAATGATAACCTAATAATTTTATCCTTTTTGACAGCAAGAACAAAAGTGCTGAAAGTAGGCTCCCTTCCATACCAGTCAGGGTTTCACAAATTGTCTCTGCTTATTCAGGTATTTCAACTTTTTCTTTTCACATTGTTAAGTCCTTAAAAATAATGGAAATTAAGGAATATGATTTATATATCGATTATAACTAAGGTTGTTAACGGTTAACCGGTCCTCAGATCAGGACCGGTCCCTTATAATCAGGACCACTTAACCACAAATTCAATAATCTTCTGTACAGAAGGAGCGTCTGTAACATATAAGATAATAAGCCCGTATAAGCTTATTACCTGGACTTTGTTTTTGTTGTGTTATGGTTAAGATGCAGGGCAACATACGAGACCAACGCAAGCCACGGTGACTTCAAATCGCTGTCTCCATATTTTGGTATATAAATAATATACACGTCATCACTATTAATTTAAGAATGATGTTTTTAAATTCCAATTTTGCCTAGTTGTCTAGGCACTGTATGAGAGCTAGCACACAGTGGGTGTTTGATGTGAACAACAGCAACGGTCGCCGACTTTTACTATTTATATTATGTGACAATCAGTTAAATAAAAAGACTTTATCAAGAAAAAATCAATTTGACAAAACTTATTTAATTGTAAGTAAAAGAAAATGATTGTAAACAAAGAATTTCCACTACAAACACTAAATACCTTACTTTAAAAAAAATTCAAGATCGCAATGAATGGCAATGATAGTAATCCAAGTTCTTACAAAATATACAACAATGTAATTATAGTCTTTTTCTTATAAAGACAAGGAAAGCTATCAAAGCATATGACCCCGTGACCTATTAGCATACTCTGGTCACCGGTTTATTGTCCGTTTCTCGCATCCAAATTTTTTTTTTAAATGACGGAGATTGCAATGATAGTAGTCCATTTGCTCACAAAATAGACAACAATGTAATTATAGTCTGTTTCTTATAAAGACAAGGAAAGTATAAAAGCATATGACTCCGTGACCTGTCGGCATTCTCTGGTCACCGGTTTATAGTCTGTTTCCCCAAATCCAAAAAAATCATCGGTGCTCCCTTCTCAGTGAAGTACCTATATTGCAAGAGTCATTTGGTAGACACAAAGATACCGGGCGATTAATCGATCATCAAATTCGAGTTTGGTCTTTAACTGACAGTTTTCAAAGGAAGTTGACTTAAAATTACCACATTGATAAAAAATTTTATGTTATCTATAAAAGTATTTCGTGTGTGTTGGAAAAGGATCACAACGCATCAGAGTTGAACACAAGCGGGCGGTGATGTCACATGTTCTTTGAAGTCACCATCAGACGGTGCGAGGCGAAATTTAATACAAACAATCTCTCTTTGTTGGTTCTCAAAAAATTAATGAAAAATATTGACGGATAGTAAAACTGTCTTTTTTAAAGGGTTAACCAGTCCTCACAGACGAACTGACTTGACAACATTTGATAACATGTCGTTTTAATACATAAAATTAAATATTAATCATTACTGTTTACTTCTTTGTTGGAACGATTTAAAAAAAAATTAATCAATAATTTTTTAAATTTGCTGTTTTGACTGTAGCGCAGCAGAGGGGAACACTAGCGTCGGTACATTGTAGAAGCTTGGATGTCTAATGAAGGCAACGTGGGGCGATGCTTTCTGTTTTTGGTTCACAAAACATAGTAAACTTGGTACCAATGATTAACCAGTTAACCAGTCTTTTTTTGAACAGTTAACCGGTCCTCAAAAACAAGCGGTCTTAACAACCTTAATATAACCAATGCCAATATTAAGGTTGTTAATGCTTGACCATTCAACTGGTCCTAAAATCAGGACTATTTAACTTAAATTCAATTCATTAATAGTAGCATATTACCCAGAATTCATTATTTGGTGTGTCAAATCATCAAGTCTTAAAAACACAAATATACTATATTTTCGTATTTTCTGGTGCATAAGATACTTTTTTTAAACCCATGAAAATCTCATTAGTCGGGGGCTGCTTTATAAGCTGGTATAGGATAAGCTTGTTAACAGTTATGATATAGAGCAGTGTACAAGAGCTCACCTCGTGGGATATGCTGATCTCCTATCGAGCGCCTCCCCAGCCGGCGGATAGTGGAAAGCCCACCAGATATGGAGCGTACTGGGAAATAAAATTCCTGGGGTGGACCAAAATCAACCCTACAGCCTTGTAGGAAGTGGAGGGATCCACAAAAGCTAGGGACCCAACCCAAACAAAGGCAGCTTCCCATTGAGCTGTGAGGGGCAACCCTCCAAGTGGTGGCACGCAAGACCAACAACCCAGCTTTGTAAAAAAAAAAACATAGTTACAAAAACACCGAAAAGAGTAGCAAAAGTCATTTCAGTCCTGGGAGAGGATGGATCCCCTGAGGAGGGAAATATGACGCCTAATAGTGAAAGCCAAAATCTGGA
The DNA here is from genome assembly GCA_002072015.1 of Radix auricularia. NCBI lineage: Eukaryota > Metazoa > Mollusca > Gastropoda > Lymnaeidae > Radix > Radix auricularia. Next base: position 777,041 of record MUZC01000102.1, on the reverse strand, counting down.
AGCTGTTAGGCCGACAACGTTCATCTCTGCCAGGACCACCACCATCATCGGAGGTTGGAATGTCCGCACAATGTATGATTGGAGGCAGACATCAAGAGAATTGGCCATGAATGAAAGATCCTGCAAAAACTGGCCTAGGATAGAGATGCCTGGATATCTCTTGTAGGTGGTCTATGTCCTCGGAGGAAGTGCAGACGCCGACGATGATTGGTGGATGTCCCCATGGACGAGAAGGCCCACCAACAACAAGGAGAGCTAACACATGAGCGACGGTGGTATCAAAGTGCCTCCTTACTTTTGCGGCATAAAAAAATCATGCTTAATGACTGTTACTTTGGCTGAGAATGATCCCCCCCCCCCCCAAACCCTTGTGTTGCCAAGGCATAGAAAAACAACATGAGATGTGAGGACATTGAAACACCTTTGATGTAAACAACAGACACCACCATGCTGCGAGTATTACTGTTACTAGAGTTGTTTACTAGATGCTAGACGCAGGAAAGATACATTCTACCAACATCAGACTGTTTACCAGACTTATTCTGAATGATGAAGAAATAAGAAGTCCCCCGACTTGAGCGGTCTTATAAAAAATATAAGTGACAGTTTTCCTGCGTGTACCTGCATGTCAAAAGCATTGGAATTAAAATTACATAATTGAAATCAAATCTTATGTTTTTTAAAATGTTTTTAATGGTTTGCTAATATATGGCAAGTATAGCCCAAACCCTATATACCCTATATTTCAACAGGCAAAGTAGGGGTAGTCTTAAATCAGCACAGTTGTCTTATATATGGCAAGTATAGCCCAAAGCCTATATTTCAACAGGCAAAGTAGGGGTAGTCTTAAATCAGCACAGTTGTCTTATATGCTGGAAAATACGCTGATTGGTTAAACAGTTACCTAGTCCTGAAAACAAAGGGCCTTAACAAATAGAAGGAAATAATGAACGTTCATTGCTAAATCGCCAAATGACATGCTTCCTTACTTCTTCTTTTTTGTTTACATTGAAACAGGGTACAACTGCCATTGGAGCTTTTGATGAGAAAGTCTTATTTAATGTGACCATCCCTGGCAGGCCAACCAATGGTTTTGCTGCAATAGGAACTGATAGCTTTGGGCTGGCTGACTTTGATAATTTGTATCTGGCCTCCAAGGCAGATGGCCTTGCAATCATCAACAAGTATTTAAAAGATTCTCATGCAAATCCTCTCATTTTTCTATCTGAAGCCGACTAAATGATTTTATAGCATGATTTGTTAACATGCTGACTACATTCCGCCATTTTAAGGCCAAAATAATAAAACTGTTGCACTGGATTTGGCTGTCATTAAATTTGTTTGTATTTATGCCTTTACAAGTAGGTTAGGATTGTTAGAATAATTGTTTGAATATTTAATTTGCTTATGTTCATGAATAATTTGATTAAGTGTTCTTTTTTTTTTTTTTTTTTTTAGACATTCTCATTTTTTGAAAAGTATTTATAAATTTGAATAATTATGAAAATGATAATAGTATTATCATGTATTATTAATACATGCACAGTGGAACATCTCATAAGGAGAAGAATTCCTTCCAGAATCTTATACATTTAGCAAACACACACATTAAACAAAAACAATTTTTACCATATAATATAAATCAATGTAAAATACGATAATGCTGATTAAATTTTTTTTTATTAACATTTATTCAAATAAATTACTTATGAGTTGTTAAGAAGTGTAACAAGTTGGAATACAATTTAGATTTGAAACATAAAACGTAAATAAAAATATGAATTTATGACAAAAAACCTTTTTAACTAGAAAACTGTCTGTCTAAATATATTTGTTTTTGTTCAAAATTTGACAAAAATGTGTCACATCATTATCATTGAATAAATTTGTAGCCACCATCTCCTTATTTTGTTTTTGTTCTTGAGAATAATGCAGACTGTTGATGTTGACATATTGTATGTGAGCGCTAGATAAACCAAGTTCACACCTTGTTCTCGCTTTTCAATGATTGTACGTTTCATTCCAACACTTTTTTTTTCTTTTTTATGATTGTCTTCTTGTGATTTTTTCTTTGAAGACATGTATGACATCTGTCCATCTACGAAAGTTGATAGATTTATCTTTATTATTTGCAGCTCTTGGTGTGGCTGATGAGACCAATCCTTGAGTGGCAGTCTCTTCTGCATTTCACTCACACGAATGCAGTGGGGCAGTGTTGCCTGGCCTTTCTCCTTGCTCTTTTTCCAACTGCTTCTTCCCTAGTTTGCTCCTTTGCTCTTAGTGATCCTTCTTTCACTATAGCCCGCCACATTGTCCTATCCTCAGCCAGGTTTTCCCAGTTTTGTATGTCTAGGTCGGCTACTTTCATGTCTCTCCTGCATATGGCCGTGTATCTGAGACATGGCCGACCAACCGACCTTTTCCCTGTTGCCAGCTCGCCATATAGCACATCTTTGGGTATGCGACCAGTTTGCATTCTCTTGGCGTGTCCAAGCCAACGGAGGCGTCTTTGGCTTAGTATGGCTGGAATGCTGCTCATGCTTGCTTGAGCCAGGACCTCTGTGTTGGGGACTTTCTCTTGCCATTTGATGTCAAGGATGTGGCGCAGGCCTCGGAGGTTGAAGCTATTGAGCCTTCTTTCATAGCACAGGTTAATACTCTTCGCACATAAATAAATTACGAATACTGTCTGAATACAAAATGTGTAAAATCAGGTGATCACACACAAAAACAATACATTAACAGAGTGCTTACCATTGACTAATGCATTGGTGGGGAAGTCCCGACTCACAAATGAATGTTGTGAAAAAGGGACTTCCTCTTTCTGCTTCACTCCTTAAAAAAAAGCAACTTCACATTTTTGTTCTGTTAAGTGATTTTCATTTACTTGTTATGAGAGGTTCCACTGTATTTCATTTTTACAATAGAAGTAACTCTATAAAAAGATTCAATATACCATTTTGAATTTAGTCTAAGATAATTTTTTTTCAAATTTCAAATTATGGAGTATATACCTTGTGAAGTGGGTCTAGATGTTTGGTATCCTTTCTATAGTAAAAATTCGGAATGGAAAATGAGTCAAAGTGCCTATGGTCACATACTAAAAAATATTGGTTTTAAAGCTTGGGTGGAAAAGCTTTTTTTTAAAGAAAGTTATCTATTTGTAAATTTAATTCTCTGGTTCCTTGAAAAGTGCCACCATTACCTTTTGATGGCATTGAGTCAAACACTCCTCTTTTCTTTAACCATAATTAACAAACAATGAATTAAAACAGTGGTCACCCCATTTTATAAAAGCCACGTGACCCGCGACCCCATGAAGTTTAAATAAGTCATTTTCAATAAAGTTTTTACAATAAGTGAATATTTTTTAGTCGACACTTGGTGAGCCCAAGAAAACCCATCGCGACCCACAGTTTGCGTACTGCTGAATTAAAACATTGAGATGTAAATACTTTTTGTAAAGGGTTGACTAGCACCTGTTGTGTATATGTGGTTAAGAATTATAGTTATTTTAAATTTATACATTGTACTTGCTGTTTTTCAAATAACTTGAGGCTGTAAAGCTATTCTAAAAAAAAAAGAAAATTGTTCTTGTAAATTAAAAAAAAAAATTTAATACATTATCTACCTTGTACATAAATTTATGCTTTCATCCACACATAAATATGTCTTTTAGCTCTAGTTTTTTTTCCTTCCTTTTTTTTTAATATAACATTAACTTTTTAAAGTATTTCTTGAATATTTTCTTAAAAATACAATTGAAATTTTAAAGTTTCCTTGAGGTTTGGTTTGAAGAGTATTTTGCTATTTTAGTTATGTCATTTATGCATACTCAGCCCTACTAACTTTTTGAGTTATTTTATTTTAAAGTTAATTTGCTCAAAACTCCTGAAAAATATTGCATGAAGATCTAAAAAATATGAATTAATTTTGTTTGAATAAAGTATATTGATTTTTATCTTGTCTTGTGTTCTTGCATTTTTTTCCTTTTATCTTTTACAAGAAGCTTAAAATATAAAATTGAAAAATTGTTCAATGTCCCCAAATTATTGAAAGCTTTTATTTGTTTTTTCCTATTAGTTTTAAACCTACTCTTGACCTTGTTTAAAAGTCATAGGTGTTTTCGTTTAATTTCAATTTAAATAATAATAATAAATTGATAATTTATAAAGCGCTATATCCCAGCGAGGAGCCGGGCTCACAGCGATTTAAACAGCTGTTATAGAAATAATAGAACGCAGAAGTATGCAAATAGTTTTTTTTATTTTTTATTGAATACAGTTGGTTACAAAATGTCAACACATCAAAATTAGTTTTTATTTGTAGCTGATTAAAAAAAAAACATGAACATAATTATTTACAGTATTTTTTGTTTTAATTTTACAGAGGATGAAACTAGTAACTTTACATCTCATCAGAATTTCCTTTTCAAAATCCAAAAGCAAAATTATTTTTTTGTAACTGAAGTGTTAACATCAAGCAGTCAAATCTCAAGCTGGAGTCGCCAAATATAGATTATCAAAATCGGCCAAACCGTAACTGTCAGTTCCTATTCCTGCGAAGCCATTGGTTGGTAGGCTGGGAATGGTTGAGTTAAAAACAACGTTTCTGTCAAAGACTCCAATAGCCCTGTTTCCCTATTGTAAGAGAAATAGATTTGAGTTCATAAATAATAACTTCCCATGTATCTCATCAAATTAAAAAAATGATACATGTGGATTTTAAATACTGAAACTAAAATTTAAATTCTGAAGGCAAATTTTATTTTGCATCTTTCAAGCTTTTATTTTTTTTAGAACTGAATCATACGCTGCAGAAGATAGTTCAAAGAAAGGGAGAACTGCCTGCCTTTCCACACCTCCCTTCACACCCCTCTACTCTCTAGCCAACCATAAACTATCATTGCTAGACCCTTCTTTCTTCCCTTCCTTTCCTTCTATTTAGTGTGTCTCATTGGGGTACGCATAGTGCGGCCCGGTGCGTGGGCACACACTACTACAGATAAATAGACTGCTCTTGCTTGCTCTAGTTTCTGGTGAATTATGTATATACGAGCAACAAAGCCCGTCCAAGGACATTCCGCCGTCGTTTCGGTGGCATGTTGTATCTCCCCTCCAACAGCCGACTCGACCGGCCATAAATGTGCATCAAGTGGAAAATACAATTCATATAAAGTTTCTGACTATAATAAATCCCAACGTGTAGCGCTCAATTCTGGTTATTGTTTTTTATTTGTTATATATTTGTTTATAAACTTAATGCTAATTTAATTTGAATTAAATAATTCCTTACTACACTGACATCGGATACTATTCGGATCTGCGATAATTATTTGCCTAACCCAGATAGGGGCGAAAACTCTCGATATCCCGTCCAGTGGCATACTGGATACCCGGCTGTTTCTTAGTTTATTACTACAATAGGAATAGCATTTAATTATATATGTGTGTATAATTATTTCTATATTAGAAATATTTTACTTGGGCCATCGCTTTCCAGGTAAAATTCACACACTAATTACAGAATTATAATTAGAATCATGTATCACAACAGCAATTAACAAAATTCACGACTCATTTACAGGTTAAAAAAATAAAACCCTTTCATCGTGTGATAATTGTTTTGAAACATTTTTTACATAGCTATCAAATAAAGAATGAACCCGTAAAAAAAGCCACAGCTCAATTTACAATTTAATATATGTACATGAAAATGTGCCCACCGTTGTTTGACAATAAAATATTTTTGAATACGCACAGCTCAAAGTAAAGTATTGAAAAAAAATACTGCACAAAAACCAACTCGTTTTGAACGTCCGCATAAACTTGTTCAATGTGAGATTATTATTATTCTTTTCTAATTGGCTGCGGGAGTCTTTAGGAGTTTGAGGGACCAATTGCTATCGATGACCTCACAGAAATGAGCCTTTTATTGTATAGGATATAATTATATAAATATCTAAGAAAGCTAGTTACCTGAACTAGAAGAGAAAATGTGTGCCATCCAGGCTGTTGTGATAATGTTCCTTCCTTTATTACTTTAGTTCTAGCTGTTAAGCAAATAAAATACTTAATAAAAAAATAAATGCACTACAAATATTTAGTGTACAAATGACAACAGTTAATGTTATTTTGTAGGTGGGAAAAACATCTAAAGTCCATACACAACTTTTCAAACAATAATTTCCAGTCTGGGATTACTTTGATTGATGAACAAAGATCATGTGTACCATCCATGTGGACCATCCATGTGGACCATCCATGTGTACCATCCATGAGTACCATTCATGTGGTTATGTTTTTTTAAAACTCCATGGGAATATTTTAAAATAAATCCTGCAAATGGTCACCATCATAACCATAGCAGTCAGGGAAAACATTTATATTTCAATGGGATGGAAACTTGCATCCAAGTTCATTGACATATAGTCACAGTTTTGCCCTTATCTATACATGCAAAAGTAAAAAAGCTATAAGAAAATATATATTTAATCTGAATTTGCAAGAGCATATCATTATAAACTAAAATTAGTAATTTTTATGTTATGAAAGGTGTTATATTTGTTTGCCAATCAAAACATTGGACCTATTTACTTTCTGTATAATTTAAATAACTTGGTTTTAGCTTTGAACCAAATAAAGTATGTATCATTCATATGAAGTGAACAGAAAGTTGGTAAATAGAAATAAATTATCAGCTTGAGTATTTCATTATTGAATTAGCTTTGCTGTGAGGATAGTAAAATATTTCACTAATGTGTTTGAGCTACAGAGAATATTGAATTTTTTATCAAATTTGTATCAGCAGCCAAAAATGATTAATGAGATATTTACCAAAGTCATTAGTTAACTGGAATGTGCCATCAAAGAGCACAAAGAAAAATATGCCTTGAATGATGTGTGTTTCACAACCACCTCGATCCAGCCTGGCACCAACACACACTCCGCTAGTACCATTCACTGCAGGGATGTTGAAGTCAACTTCTACAAACACATTGCTCCTGTTTCAGGTGTGAGAAATATTTTTACAATTTATATCAATTCAAAGCAAATATAATTATCCTTGAATAATTTTTGCATTTCCAAACAAAACAAAATGGTTTCCAGCCCTAAAAATGTATTTATAAATAAACATTTTTTTGAAATTACTAGTACTATTACATGCATACAGTGGGGTTTTACTGTGAAATGCCTACAATATGTAGTTGCAACATTTCATAAAGTCTAAATTTATTATTAGTTTAGCAAGAGTAGTAAACTTGAGGTTCCTATCTGAGAGATAGTATTTAAAATAAAACTAATTAATGTCTATATGTTTAAGTGTTTTGATGTTTGAAAGACTGAACAATCTCACCATTGATCATAGTCTCCTATGACACTGAGAGATTTATTGACAAAATCAGAAACACACCAGGCCACAGGTGTGTCCAGTACCATTTGCCTGATAAACTTGTTCTGACCATCACTAAGAACTTCATAAGAACCGGTTTGCTGGGCAAGATTATTAGGCTCTTGATGCAATTTATAAGCTAATGAAAATATTTAAAAAATTGTCAATTTGTCTGATTTTATAAATTCATCAAAATTATCATAGGTTACATGAAATTCTTTTGAAGATGATAAATGTTTATTTATACTAAGAAGTTATGACATGATTAAAAAATATTAATTAAATTAATTTAATCTCACACTGATGAAGATATCAAATATGTCAATAGTTACTTATGGGTTAGACTTGTAATAATGTTCTATACCCACATCAACAAGGCTTTAGAAAAAACATATCTTGTAAAACACAACTAATAGGCTTAATAGATGATCTGTGAAAAGGCTTAGACAGGAATGATTAAAAAGATACAATACTACCAGACTCCTCAAAAGCATTTGACAAAGTTCACCACTTTAGTTTTGTCAAAAATCTTAACTACTTTGGAATCTCAGGTCCCATACATCATTAGATTTTGGGTAGAGAGTAAACTGTAATAATTAATGGATCTAAATCTACACCAATACCAGGTAGGAGTTCCACAAGGAACTGTTCTAGGTCCCTTACTCTTTTCAATTTATTTAAATGATTTACCCAACAACATTACAACAGGAACAAAAGTTAGGTTATTTGCTGATGATTGTATAATCTATAGAACAATTAAATCAGAACAAGATAACAAAATTAAAAGACTTGGATGAACTGATAAAATGGGAGACTAACTGGAGTAAGTCTTTCCACCCAGAAAAGTGTTAACTGTTAAGAATATCAAAGAAAAAAAAAAAAAAACCTCAAAATATTTCATTCATTGAAAATAACTAACCCAAACCAAAGATGCAAGATACACAGGAGTAAAAAATAAATGAGAATCTATCATGGAATCCCCATGTCAATAAAGTTATTAAAAAATCAAACATAACCTTAGGCTTTATAACTTTATAAAAAGGAACTTTTATAAATGTAATAAAGATATAACACTAAAATGCTACCTCACCCTGGTGAGACCTGTACTAGAATATGCATCTTCTGTATGGGACCCATCCACCAAAGAAAATATCGATAAACTAGAACAAATTCAAAATTTACAAGAATAACACCATTAGTTAAATAATTAAACCTTGAAACATTAGAGGATAGAAGAACCAAGAGTAAAGTAGTAATAATGCATAAAGCAATTAATTCTAATTTAGAATTACAACACAAAGATAACTTAATGCAACCCTCAGATAGACATATGGATAAAAACACATTTCTTATTCTGTATGCAGGAACAAACACATACACGTTTTCATTTTTCCTGTCCGGAATTCGTGATGGGAATGGGTTGCCTGAAGATACCAGGAAAACTTATAAACATTTAAAACTCTAATAAGAATACAGGACTAAACACAAACCATAAATAAGCATAGCATGCAATAATCTTCTTTTTAGAAGTAGCGTCTGTAACAGATAAGATAAGATTGTTATTCTTATCAAATGAAATGCTCAGTTTTACTTTCAAAGTTATCAGTGTAAGGAAGTGGGAATGGTTGGGGCGAAGGTGGGTCTGGGTAAGATCCTTTAAATCCTGTAGTCACGGTTGTCAATGTGAAAACTTCATCGAGCCCTAGATTCAGAACAGCCTGGCCATTGGTGAACTGTGGGTGAAACGTTTAGAAAATAATTATAAAACTAATAGTTTTTTAACTAAAAATCATTGTTTGTCCTATTTAATAACAGTTAAAGCCAAATATTGTTTTGAAGCTCTAAGCTTTTTTTTTTTTTTTTAAATTCAAAAGACTTTACTTTATTAAAGAGTGAACTAACCAACCTTGATAGGATTTTGTTTTTGAAATGTAATGTCTGGAGATCCATCATAATACAACTTTGTGTACCAAACATTCAGCTCGTGTATTGATGACTTGAATATCAAAATATAAGTTTTAGTTTTAGTGTGAGAGCAACAGATCAATACAGGTATATTTTATTTCAGAAAAGCTTTAAGTTATTTTTTAAGAAGCTGCTGTAGCTAAAGATATTTAAAAAGTTGTTTTAGCTAAAAGTTAATCAAAGATTCAAATATTATTCCTTTGACTTTGATAAAATAAATTATTCAATTTAATGACTTAACATTATTTTTCAGGATAATAAAATTTTAAAAATTAAAATAACAATTTCTATGTAAGTTTAAGCATATGTTTTAAAATTCAGTATAAGTGAGTAAATTTTCAAAAACTATCACTATATGGCCAGGGGGTGGGGGAAGGAGGAAAAAGTTAAGTTATCTAAAAAATCCGAACTGTATAAAAAACTTATTATCAATTTTTGTTGGTTTTATAATGAAAAAAAAAAATTCATCAGTTAATCAAATTTATATTTTACTCACTAAGCTGCCAATGAGAGAAAGGGTGACAGTTTGTGGATACACTTCATAGCTGGGCAAATCTGGCCGTATGCAGACCGAGTGATTATGTGACTATCAGCATACAAAATATTAGATATTATGTTGTATTTTAGTTTCAGTGATTGTTTGTTATTGGGTTTAATGACATTTAATATGTTAGTGCTTAACTTTTTAAAATTACAAGAACCTATTTTAAGATAATATTTCTTTAACGAAGCAGATTAATGGAAATATATATTTAAAATTTGTGCATATAAATTTTTAGCTAATAATAAATACAAATATAGCCAAACAAAATATAACAAACATAAAAATATAAAATAAATGCTTTTCTATAAAGTCATGTTCAACCCTCACATGCCAAAAAGAAAATAAATTGAACTGAATTTAAAAACAAAAAATAAGTCAATCAGTGATAAATTAGATTTGGTAGTACAAACAAACACACATAGTGAAATCTTATGTGTACCATGAAATTCATGATGTGTATACACATAACAAATATTAGATTCTAAACAATTAACATGGCTTATGTAAATGACATAACATAACTTTATTACCATTCATAAAAATAGATGAAAAAAAAACTAATATAAATTATGTGACTTACCATGGTTTCGATAACAATTGTCAATTGCTGACCATCTGGACTGACCAATGCCACATAAGATCCACCCTTTGGGAGTTTTCCAACTCCTCGGCCATGTTTCAAGTAGTTCCACCCAATGGAGGTAAACTGTGTTGTATGAGCTAAAAGAAAAACACATGAACTAAAAAAATGTATTGAAAGTATACATTTAGATCAAGCACACAGTGGATGAAGCTCTATGTAGCTCTTTTGAAGAACAACTTGGATAGTAGAGGAGATATTCCAAAAGATTCAGTTTTAAAAATACACTTTTATACCTAACTGTTATGTTCTTTCCATCTAATTTTTTCTTAATAAGAAAGTTAATTGATTGATTATTGGGAAATTCCAATTAATAATTTTATTGGGAAATAAGTATCTATACCAGTTATTTACACTGAGGCGTTACATTTATCTGCGGTCCAGCACTTTTCTTATAAAACTCTCTTTTTTTATAAACCACTTATTATTTCATAATTTAATTTTGATTGATCCACATTATAATAGCCTATTTTTATATCCCTTATATTAACTTCACTTTTGTGTCTCTCTGTCTGTTGTGGTATTGCCGTCCGCGAAAAAAATGACCCACTTTCCATGATCCTATCAAGCTGAAATTTTGCACATAGTCTTTTGTTACTTAGCAATGCATTGTATAAAATTTCAGATTTATCCAATGTACCGTAATTAAATGAATGAATTTTTAGTTTATTTCTATATAGCATGTGTAGTCGTCTGCTATAGTTGACCTCCATGGGTCACTGATTTACTCCAGTCCTCAATGTCACAGGGGTCTGTAACACATTACATTGAACATAATCAATACTTTTATTATGTCTCATATAAGGGATTTATAGACAAAAACTATGTTTTTATGGGTCGTTAAATTATTATTAAGTTCTCTCTGAACTTCCAAATAACTAACCGGATATCCAAATGGGAGTCTGTACAAGGTAGTTGCCTGACCAAGGCTGGAGAGCAGTCATCAGACCTGTTTTATAATAAGCCAGACCTCTATAATAACTGGCTATCAGATTCCAGGCTATTGTTCTTAAAATAAAAAAAAAAAAACTCACATGAATACCACTTTGACTGCAGAGTTAAGTACCCTTTAAAAAATCCACACAGCCTACTGCTGCAACAATTTAATTTAAAGTACACTTTCTTGGATATTTTTAGTAACATATCATTCAACATATTTTTGTCTTCTATTTAATTAAGAAATGTTAAATACAAATACGTTGATCCTTAGATTTTCCTGAGTTTATTGGCTTTTGTATTTGTTTTTATTTTGGCTTGGTGGAAATAATGTCATTTAATAAATCATGTCATTTAATAAATCATGTCATTAAAACAACATGTTGGTCCATAGTCTCTTCCCAGTGAGGCATACTTACGAAGTCATTAACCCATTCACGTAGTTTTGGTTTAGAATCTGTCAATAATGATGGGAAATTTCATTTAAGAAATGTATATTTTTGTTTCTATAACTATTTATTTTAACAAAGTCAAAATATAAACATCCTTTAAGTAGCCATTTATGTTATGTAACTTATTAAAATGTAAATGTTAAGTAGATTAAATTCATTATTATGCCAAGATTTTGTATTGATTTGTAAGCCAGTTCACTTCAGATCTATAGAACACATTGTCATTAATATCTTTATTTTTGAGTACAGAATTGTTATACCATTTTTAAAGATTTTTCATTAAAAGTGGCAAACTGAACAGCTTTCATGATAAAAATATTCAAACTTAACATATTTTATACTAGTGTATTTCCAGCCTGTACAAACTCACCCTTGCCCAACACCCACCCCCTATCTCATCATTGAAAGTGTTAAAATCCTCTGAAGACCAAATCTGTTTGCCAGTGTTAACTGCATCTTGAGTTGAATTTGTTCCAGGGTAATGAGCACTTGGTGAGTTTGAAAAAGAATTATAAAAAGTTAAAATATTGAGAAAAAAAAACCACTTCATTATAATTATTGTTTTATAATTAAATTATTTTGTTATATAAATAAGTTTTAATTTATGGCTAGGGAAGGAAACATCCTCTAGTCCTATTTTATTGTTAATTTAACTGGAATTATCAATTATTTTAGAGCTTTTACTTTTAGTTAAATATTTTTAATAAGAAAAAAAAAACACCAAAAAGTGTATATATATTTTTTATCAACTCAAAGCTATGAGATCAGAGATGTTAAAAATGCTCAACTCAATAAAATAACATCATTTTACCCTATTATATCAACAGCACTTGCAAATTCTGCATCATTTATAAGGTCATTCACAATCTCCCAGTGGTTGTCAGAAGCAACAATCAAGACATTTAAGAATCCTCTTTCATCCAATGTCTTTCTCAGGGTCTGGTGAAACATTTTTACTTTTTAAAATCATGTAATGATTTAAATAAAAATATTGGTTTTAAAAATATTTTCTTTTCTTATTTCAAACCTCATCTAAAAAGATTCATTGTATATTTTTGACCACTTTGATTTCTCTTAAAATATAATAATAAAAGCATTTGTCATTTTCTTATGAATAAAAATTATAAATGGGTCAACATACTCAAACAAATACTTTGTTATATCCTCTTAAACAAATATTATTTTTTAGCTAGTAAAAAAAAATAAAGGTATAAGATGTATCCTACAACAAACTTTCATCAACCATACCTTAACGTAATCAATGCTGTAACTCCGTTCATTCCATATCTTTTGGAGAATGAATAAAATGTTTAAAAATGATCCCAATTGTACAATAATGACATTGCAAAAGTTTAACTGGCAATTTTCAGTTTTTTTTAATAGTTAAAATAATATTTTTGTAACCTGCAAGGTAATTCTATACACTTTATCTCCTGAAATGTATATCCCTGAGCTCTATGAATTTCTTCCCTTGTAAATTATTATTTAGTTCAATAGTAATCTTAATAATGAAAATATCTTAGTTTTAAATTATTTAAATTAACGATGACTACTTACCCCAATGTAATCAATTGTTAGGTTGTAAAAAGTTTTGGCTGCAGCTATCCATCTGACTATATAGTCAGCTGTCAGTTTGGCATCAATGTATGGGTTTTGTGTTCCTTTTCCAACCCAACCAGGAAATCCCCATGGGAGACCATACAGTTTAATATCTGGGTTTCTCTGAAATAAGTATTTTTTCCTTTATGGCTTTCATATAAGTTTATGTCTGTATCTGATTATATATATTTTATATAAATTCTTAAACGTTAGTAAAAGTGTATTTACTGGTTAGTCCTGTAGTTGTTTGAGTTTAAATATTAAAGATTTTCACATTCTCACACGTTAGTGTGCACTGACCTTTTTGGCTTCTGACATCAACCACCACTCATATCCCCTTTCATAGTTTTCCTCCCAGCTGTAATGCATGTGTGAAGACTCGGTGCCATCTATCAGTGTTATTATTGATTAGAAATAATGGAAAATATGTTACATTAAAACGACTTTGGAATACATTAGTTTATTTCAAAAGTTCATTTTCTATTATTAACAATAAGTAACTTAAAACATATAACTTATAACTACAAAACATTATATGATGAATAAATTAGGTTAAATATAACAAACAACAGCAGCAACAACAAAAATCACTATCTTTTAATTTAAGAAGAAAATGACACACATCCAAAAACCAGTATAATATATATACAGACAACTTAAATTATACAGCTAGTTAGTTGAAAGCAGGAAGCTAGACTTACCCGTGCTTTGGATATCTCCACCAATTTCAACTTTGAGAATTTGAAGAGAAGCTCCAAAGTTTGGCTATAGGATATAGATACTTATATAAATATATTAGTCCCTTTAATTACTTAAGTTTTTGTTGAAGTTTAAACATTCATTTTTTTTTTCATTATAAAATTAAGATTCAAGAGAAGAGTTTAAAGAAAGAAAAAAATTTCAATTGATAACACAACAAAGTGTTTGTATGAGGTTTCATGTAACATAAAATCTTCTAAAGTATGGGGCAAATTATTATTACAAAAAAATAACAAATAGAAATATAAACTGGGTTTAGGAAAACTGAACAAAGTTATGTGTTGTATAAAAGCTACAGTACTTTTAACACTATCACATTATTTAATTTAGTTGAAACTTTATTTCAAAAACACAAACTAGTGCTAGGCTTATCTTGAATAAATAGTGCTAGGCTTACCTTGAATAAATAGTGCTAGGCTTACCTTGAATAAATAGTGCTAGGCTTACCTTGAATAAATAGTGCTAGGCTTACTTTGAATAAATAGTGCTAGGCTTACCTTGAATAAATAGTGCTAGGCTTACCTTGAATAAATAGTGCTAGGCTTACCTTGAATAAATAGTGCTAGGCTTACCTTGAATAATTAGTGCTAGGCTTACCTTGAATAAATAGTGCTAGGCTTACCTTGAATAAATAGTCCAAAATTTCATCAAGTTGCTTCACAGGATAATTCACAAGTAGTTTTGATGTGGCCTTAAGCACATAGAAAATATAAACATTAGTTGCATCTTCTTCTAAAATATTTTCCATGTATTCCCGATAAAATGTGACAACTGGAATTTAATTGTCATAAATACTGCATTTTTAAATAAATATTGAAGTCGCATTTTTCTTTCAAGAACATGTTTGCTGATAATGATTGTTAAGGTGTTTGACATGGAGTTAATGTCCTCCTTACAATTAGAATTAGGGGCCTTACTGAGATAAAGACCAGATACCTTTTCATAGTGAAACAGACCCTTTGCTAAATCTGTAACCTCTAGGCCAGGGGTTGGGAAACCATGGCTCGTGAGCCAAATATGGCTCTATTGATGGCTGAATCTGGCTCGCAGACAAATGATCAATTATAAAAAAATGTTTCTTTAGACTTCTTTGATCTACATATTAATTGCAGATAAAACAACAACAACAAAACGTCTCCATGAGTGCATAAAGCTTAACCTCACCATGTATCAACCAGCCTACAAAGCCCTGCAGCACCCTAAGTATTATCAGTGGTAAGAAATACTCATTACTGATTAGAAACAGCATAACAATGTTTTTTTATCCTTTACAGACCATGAAGGCCCATGGGAACAAGTGAATCAGCGCTAACAAGTTTCATTGACCACTAACGAGCAGGGGATTGTGTGGTTAGCACAATGCCCTGAGGGCCTTGCCAGTACCACGGCTCGGACTCGCGTTCTTGCAGCGGTTCGGTAGTCCAGCTTGCTACAACTTAGACCACCGCGCCCTTCATAACAATGCTATTAAAAAGAATTTAGAGACATAATTATTGTACTTTTAGTGTTGAAATTACACAAAATGCTCACATTTAATTGAATTTTTAGTTTTAAACAGAAAGTATAGCTCTCACAGAATTACTTTTCAAAATATGTGGTGCTTAAAAAAAGTTTCCCGACCTCTGCTCTAGGCTATGTTGACAGTGTGCCACAATGTTGCCGTAGGACTTAAATATTGTGCCTTGTCATAAGATTTTTAATATTGCAGCCATATTTTGTTATTATGTTCAATTCTTTCATATATAAATGTTCATTTTTTTAATACTATGTCCATTTTACACATTAATTTGATAGTAACTTATTTACCCAGTTATCTTCTTGATTGAATTTTAAAAAAACCCTCCCCAGCACACACACACAAAAACAACGTTACAGCAAGATAATTAAAATATAACAAGTTAGGACTTAGGACCCTTTAAACCAAAATTTACCCTTCATTAAAGAATAATTTCTCCTCAAAATATCTGTTGTTAATGTGATGTTTCTTGATGTAATCCCACTACTCATTGGGATCCCATTTCCAGTTTTTTATCTTGTTCCCCAGTAAGATTTTATGTTTTCGAAAAATGGTAATAATTTAGCCCTTTAATTATGCAAATAAATTCTATATACAATTACAATCAATATAGAACTTTCTAGCAAACCACGAAATGTATAGATTTAATTTATAAATGATCCCCTCTCATTTCTCAGAAACGTGTGACAAAGTGAACTTTTCCGTAATCATTCTTTTAATTACAAGATAATCTACAACAAAATACAATTACAATAACTTTATCTCTTAAAGTCGCAAAGCGTCGTAATGCGTCTCTTCCCGCTATCCCTAAAGCGTCGTAATGCGTCCCTAGATACAAATCTCGTTAGAAATGAGATCTCGGAAAGTAAATACTCTTCAATGCTTGAAAAACTATGTATTTGACTTCCGGCAATGGCGGCCGTTGCCGGCACTAGTGTTATCGCTCGATTCGAGATGTTTTTCGGTAGTTTTAACGGTTTTTTTTTCGAAGATACGTTTTTGTTATACTTTATTACTAAAATAATAGTACTAAACTACAGGTAAATATTGGTTCAAAGTCAGTACGGTCTTTTGGATGCGTAAAATAGCCATTCTTAGCCTTAAAAATGAAGTCAGTATGACAATAATATTATAAAGGCAAGCGTTATTCACACAGCTGTGTGGATAACGTAAGCGTTATTCCCACAGCTGTGTGAATAATCTAAGCGTTATTCCCACAGCTGTGTGAATATTGCCAGCGTTATTCACACAGCCCAAAAATTTGATAGTTATACTGACTTTAAATTAAAAGCATACTAATATATAGGTAGTTTGGCTAATATCTAGTGATATTGAATCTTAAATAGGCTTGTTATATAGCCTAAGCCTAAATATGAACATCATTAATAATTATAATAGTAATGTCGATCTTAATAGTTATATTTTTTATTAAAAATTAATTTTACTTGTCTTAGTCTTAGGGTTGTTAACCTTTAGAGTTTAGGCAATAAATATTCAAATTTATTACACGTATGTAGTTATTAAGTTTAAGTTGTCGTCCATAAATGACATCACGCAATTTTTGTTGATTTTTCAAGTCTCAACCAGTAGTCAAAAAGTTTTGCACCTCCCCCATCCCCAATTAAAGCAGTTTTTTTCTGTTTGAAAGTGAGCATATTTCAAGTTTAGTAACTTTTTTGTCATGTAATTATTATTATGCATTTAGTGTAAGTCTGCACTCTAATAACATAACACTCGTGAATCCATGTAAAACGTCAATATACAAATTGTAAACAATCCAATATTTAAGAAAAACTATTATTTGAAGTTGTGCTGTTTGATGTGACGCCTCATTTCTTCAACACTTACCCCCCCCCC
>MUZC01000102.1:742014-759348 GCA_002072015.1 Radix auricularia | reverse complement strand
ACCTTCGTCATAAATGTCTGACCGTTTCCCCTCTAGGTGCGTGACTTCATTTAAACAATGGGCCCTTATCTTAGTACGGTCATTTAGCTATCTTTTTAACTCAGTCATAAAATGTAATTTTCTACCCCCTTCCCCCGCTTGACAATAAATATATTATATTTATATGGGAATTTAATATTACTATTACTGCTAGTCATTTATTTTTATAATTTATGTAGCATTGATTCCTTGTTGACAGCTATAGATGTGGAGGGTATAAAAATAGATAGGCCTGGGGAAATAAATAAATATCATCATAGCATAAGTAATAAAAACTCATTGTGGTTTACAAATATAATTTGTTTTTTAAAAAAAGAAAAAAAGAAAAGAAAAACTTTGCGCCACTTCATGGATTCGATCCACCTCCACCTCAAAAATAAGTCACACTGGTTCTGACCATTCCTCTACCAACGCTCATGAATATTAAGCGTTTTTTAAGGTCTAAACTTGTTATCGTTCAAATGGACACCACTGCGCATGCGTCAATGTGTCTATAACGCAGACGTTATTCCCACAGCTGTGTGAATAATCACTCCGTATTATAAATGGATTTTACGCAAATTTTTTAATTTCATAACCGGTTGATCGTAATACGGGAAATCCTTACGGGACTGAGGCGGAAGTTTTCCAAAAACCTTACAGCACTTTAAGAGTTATATACTTTTCAATCAAATTAAAGTTAGGGGTCTGATTTTAAAAACATACAATTCAAGTTGTGGCATGGAATGTGGAGCTACTCTCAACCAAAGACTCATAGTCATAGAGGCAATAAAAATGTGCAGTTATCTTTGATTAAAAAAAGTGGATTCTATTCCAAAATTAGTTCATGAAGTTTGTCATTTTGTTTGAAGTATGTTTGCAATCATGACGTAAAAAAAAAAAAAAGACACCTCAGAAACAACTTGTTCCAAAAAAAAAAGTAAAAATATCAATAGTATTTAAATTGTATTCCTAATGTTTTGGGTTAATAAAAAAGAGTTTGTTAAAAAAACAACAACAATTATTTCTTATTTAGTCTTTAAATTAAAAGTTTAAATATTTAAAGATAAGAAGAAAATATAGAGTCATATTTTAATACAAATCTGAAAGTAAGACTAAGTATATTAATGAGCGTGTATTCTTACTCCTCCACCACTCAGTCCACCTATGCCATCAAACTGTCTTCCTAAGCCTTGGGTATTGTCAAACAAAATAAGAGCATCATCCCCTGGTGAAACCACATCAACAGCTGACACTGGTACAATACTCAATAGAATAAAACCAAGGAACATTTCTCAATGTCAGCAAGTCCAAAATATCAGCAAGTAAAACCAAATGTTAATCTTGATGGCATGAATGAATGTGGCTAAAATGATTCTTAACCAATGTTCAGTTAGTATTGAAGTCATGTGATATCTGAACATAAAACTTTCAGATTTACTGTGATAACTTGGGAGCTCAAAGATAAATATATCGATGGTTGTCATCACAGATAAGGCTGCAGTTATCAAAGCTTTTTGAAACCCTGAAATGAATCTTGTATTTCTGGGCCATAGAATAATGATGTTTTACATTTTTTTGTTTTGTTTTAAGAGGTAGATAGAAAAAAGTTTAAAAAGTCAGGGGCTTTTTTGTCTCTACCACAAATTTATATTTTTGGGTTTTCTGAATTATTTAATTTTAAAATCACACTTAAAATCAATTTAATATTTTAATATGATTTACATTCACTCCATTATATTTACATTGGTATTTCATATTCTGGATATTCATGAAATCCTTGACTAATATTTGAACTTTGGATAATATAGCGTGTAAATTTTAAAATAAAATACATCAATCTCATTTCAAACAGCGCTACGACTTCAAGATTGTTTGACATAAATATTTATTTATACATTGCGTAATTTTTCTGTTTTGAATGTCAAATCAGTAACAGCAGAACTATTATTTGTGTTATAATAAAAATGAAAAGGTTAAATGTCGACTCCTAATTATTTATAATAATGCACAGTTCAAATTAATCCTTAAAATATAAGCTTTACAAGCAATCATTTAGAAAAACTTGCTCAAAATGATTAAATTTGTTTATCTTTGATAAATTTACCATATATCTTTAGGCAACCCTACATAATTATAATAAAAACAAGATACACAATAATTTTTATGTCCATTCATTATAAAAAAATTGTTTCATAAATATGGTAAATGCAAATTTTGAAATTAAATTTTGAAGTTGTTTTCAGTTGAAATAACTTCACGTCAATATCACAAATGTTGATTTGAGTTAAATATATACAAGGACATAGATTTTTTATTACATTCATGAATGTTTACGTATAACATAACATATGGAGGGTTTTTCAGAATTTAGCCAGAGCAAGTAAATCAAGATAAAGACTGTTTATTTATTGAAATGGCCTGAAATCTGGCATTCAGGTATTTATTTTCAAGATCACATAGGTTAAGCCTTACTTTTTTTAAGATATATTTTTATTTGATATTAGAACAAGCAGTTATTTCTCTGATTATCGCTGGACATTACAAGAACAACCAAAAGATTGCATAAAAAAGACGTGAATCATTTTGAGAAGAAAGTTGCAGGTCAATAGAACAGACAATCATGGTGGCGTCCTACTTGCAATAAAATCAACTCTCATAGCTGAAGAAATTAACACACAACCAAACTCCAATATAGAATCTGTTTTCTGCAAAATATTTACACCAAACTCATCACCCTTTATTGTAGGCAGTCTATATAGGCCACCAAATACAAACATAGAATACATGAGGAATCTCTGCAGTCAACTAATTTACATTAAAAACAATCATAAAAATGCTGTAATCTGGACTATGGGGGACTTAAATCTTCCAGATATAAATTGGAAAAAATATACCATCGATAGCCACCAAAATAATAAAGAAATTAATGAACATTTCTTAGACACAATAAACAACCTAAACCTAGAACAGATAGTAAAAAAAGCAACTAGGAAAAACAAAATACTAGATTTATTCCTAACAAACAGACCAGGACTAGTAGTAGACTGCACAATAATTCCAGGGCTGTCTGACCATGATATTGTTAGGGTAACCAACACAATAAAAACTAAAATAAATAAGATGCCTAGAAGAACAATATATCTTTGGAATAAATGCAATTTAATAAAATTACACAAATCAGCTTCTAATTTCCAACAAAATTTCCTAAGTAAATTCAGCATAGTTAGCCCTGTAGAAGAAATATGGAAGGAAATAAAAACAAATCTAAAAACCATAATGGATCAGAATGTTCCAACAAAAATAACTTCAAATAGAATTAATAAATGCTGGTTCAATTTTAAATTAAAAAAGTATTGCAAACTAAAGGAGAATTTATTTAAGAAATTTAAGGCTACCAATTTAGAAAGGATACACAAAAAATACTTAAAAATTAAGCACCTGACACAGAAACTTAGCCGTAACCTCCAAAATAATTATATAAACAATGTGATAACTAAAGATAACAATAAAAACTTATGGTCCTTTATCAAATCTAAAAAAATGGAGCCTTCAGGTATAGCCACACTAAAAGGCTCAAATAATAAAACCTATAATGATAATGAAAATAAAGCTAATATCCTTAACAAATATTTTGCATCATCATTTTCTGCCTCAGGCGACAAGGAAATTTCAATAAATTTAAATAAATTGGAAGAAATAGGTAACATAACTGTAGATGAGATAGGTATACATTCACTCCTAAAAAACTTAAAAATAAACAAAGCTACTGGCCCAGATGAATTACCTGCCAGGTTATTAAAAGAATTAAGCAATGAACTGTCCCCAATCCTTGTAGTTCTTTTTCAAGCCTCTCTAAACCAGGGTAAAGTGCCCNGACCCTGGTAATTACAGACCTGTATCACTTACTAGTATCACATGTAAATTACTGGAACACATAATATATAGCAGAATAGTTAACCACCTTGACAAATATAATGCCCTATGCCCACACCAACATGGCTTTAGAAAGAACAGATCATGTGAAACACAATTGATAGGCCTAATAGATGATCTATCAAAAGGCTTAGATAATAATGATCAAATAGATACAATATTACTAGACTTCTCAAAAGCATTCGACAAAGTTCACCACCTTAGTTTACTCAAAAAACTTAAATACTTTGGAATCTCAGGTCCCTTACATCACTGGATCCAAGATTTCCTATTGGGTAGGGAGCAAACTGTAATAATTAATGGTTCTAAATCTACACCAATAAAGGTTAACTCAGGAGTTCCACAAGGAACTGTCCTAGGTCCCTTACTATTTTTAATTTATATAAATGACTTACCCAACAATATCTCAACAGGAACTAAAGTTAGGTTATTTGCTGATGATTGTATAATCTATAGAACAATCAAGTCAGAACAAGATAGCAAAATTTTACAAAAAGACTTAGATGAATTAATAAAATGGGAAACTAACTGGAGTATGTCCTTCCACCCAGAAAAATGTCAACTGCTAAGAGTAACAAAGAAAAAGAAACAAATAAATTCAAAATATTTCATTCATGGAAAAGAACTAACCCAAACTAAAGATGCGAAATACTTAGGAGTCATAATAAATGAGAAACTATCTTGGAATCCCCATGTCAATGAAGTTATTAAAAAATCAAACAAAACCTTAGGCTTTATAAAAAGAAACTTTTACAAATGTAACAAAGATATAAAACTAAAATGCTATCTCACCCTGGTGAGACCTATACTAGAATATGCATCTTCAGTATGGGACCCATCCACCAAAGAAAATATTGATAAGTTAGAACAAATACAAAAAAGAGCTGCCAGATTCATTACTGGAGAATATTCAAAACTGACAAGAGTAACACCATTAGTTAAATCATTAAACCTTGAAACAATAGTGGATAGAAGAACCAAGAGTAAATTAGTAATTATACATAAAGCAATTAATTCTAATTTAGAAATACAACACAAAGATAACCTAATACAACCCTCAAATAGACATAAAGATAAAAACACCTTTCTTATTCCATATGCAAGAACAAACACATACAAGTTTTCTTTCTTTCCGTCCGGTATTCGGGCGTGGAATGGGTTGCCTGAAGAAACCAGGAAAGCCACCACTTTATCATCTTTTAAAACTCTAGTAAGAATACAGGACTAAACACAAACCATAGAAATACGTAGGACGCAATAATCTTCTGTACAGAAGGAGCGTCTGTAACATATAAGATAAGATAATATAAATCTTAAAAGAGTTTTAAAAAAGTCTCTTTCTTTTCATTCATGCGCCTGGAAGCTTAAAACAAAATATTTCTCAGGAAATTATGCCCTATGGTTTATATGTTGAAATGTTAAACATTGAGCTTCTATAGAGCTACAAATAATGAAATTTAAAGATAATATAATTATATATAAATCTAATGCAAACTTAGTGTTCCAGTTATTATATGCATACCATACACATTAAACACTTTAATTCAGGGCAGCCGCGTATATTTACAGAAGAGACTAGCGAAAGAATTTCAGAAAATCAATGAGACAGAAAGAAATGATATTGGTACTACGCAAAGGAACATTTGTTAAGTCAACTTATAAAATAATGAATAACAAAGTACCCAAAGGCCAGGATAAAATAATATTATCCACTTTTTATCATTGCTCATGATTTATTTGATATACTTGTAGTTGATTGATAAGAAACAAAAACAAATCTAGTATTAAATAGTTGATACCACTCAAACAGATAATTCAATTTTTATGAACCTTGTCAAGTTAATGTTTCAAAATTTTATAATTAATATCAGTTCTAGGCTGTTAAAAAATTATAATCATCAGCAATTAGATTAAATGAAAATAAATTAAAAATTAAAAAATAAAGATACATTTTCTTCCATAAATAATTGCTAGTTAATTTTAAAATTAAACTGAACTACGTAAAGGTAACAGAGCAGTTATTATACAAAATAAAAATAGGTCATCAGTAAACTGATAAAAATGCGTTGACATCCAACACTTATGGACATGTTGAGTATAAGTCGCCAGATAGAGTCAATGTGTTGTGCTAGGAATATGCTATTTCCCCCTTCGACAAACATTATACGAGACATAACACACTATTCAGAATATTATATGTTAAATAATTTTCCAATGTTACTTTAACTATAAATATAAATGTCTAGGTTAATTGACTTATCTAGCAAGGAACTAATGTTAAGTAATTGAGATATTTTGAAAACTTTTTTTGATGGAGACATGAGGGTACGCTGCACGCCAACAGCAAACATCCGATGGTGAGATGCCAAGGCAAAAGGACACATCAAGGAATACTAAATTCTTGCAAGTATCAAGGACACTGTTGGAATTTAAAAAGAAAAAAAAATGTCTCATCACAAGTCATATTACTGACGAATTTCTATATTTAGCATATCTTTTCATAACATGACAGAATGGGTAAAATATTATAATAGAAACATTACCCTATATACTCGATCTAAAGCCTGATCGTTTTTATAAGCCGACCCCCCCCCCCCACTTCTTTTGGAAGAGAATAGTATATAAAGTGTGTTACCCGCTTTTAAGCCGAACCCAAAAAATAAAAAAACAGTATAAAATAAATGGTACCCATTTTCTAAAAACTACAAGCTCAATCGATCATTATGATTGTTTACTGTGTATAACACTTTTCTTTGTATTTCCTACTACTTTGTACAACTTATCTTTGTCTTTGTGCTCTTTGTTAGGCAAGAGTTACTGGTATTCTTATTTCTTTGGTCAACAGTAGCGAAAGCGCGTACAATAAAATTCGTTGTTGAAAACAAAATTTGTGTAAAACAAATTATTAAAACATTCACAAAAATGAATAAAATGATTAAATAAGGTAAATGAAGATATTTAATAGGATGTTATAGCTTCTGTGAAAGCAATGGAATCATGAAGAATGTAGACAAGGACCTTGATGATCCACTATAAAAACGCTGATATTTAAAGTACATGCAGAAATCACCTATGACCCGCTCTCAAGCCGACCCCTTAACCTTTTTCCCTAGATTTTGTCAAAAAAAGGTCTGCTTTAGAAGGAGTATATACTATATACGTTAGTTAAATTATTAGGGACTGACCGGGTAGACATTTTCTAACAGTACCAAATCTGACTAGTTAGATGTACTATTTGCCGGATCTGGGTACGAATCCGAGTTGTAGAGTTGTTTAACAAAATCGGAAATTCAAATTAATTTCGGTTTTGAAAACGATTAGCAGTTGCTTTATTTTGCAAAACAACAACCGCCTTGTATTTAGCTTTCATGTTTTCTACAAATAAAATTTAATTTTAGGCATTCAATTTGGTTTATTAAATTATTGTTGACTGTATTTTTATGGTTTACTTTACCACGAGCTATACTCTTCTAGCTCAGAGACAAGCAAGATATTGGTTTATACCTCAGCTGGCAGTAATGAACCAACAAAGGCTGGAGGAGGTACATAGCTTTAATTATCTAGGAGCCATTATATCTAGAGATGGTACCCGTGAAGCTGAAATTCGAGCTAGAATTGGGTTGGCAATCGTAGAAATGATGAAGTTAACCAAAATATGGAACAGCAAAAACATTAGCCTGCCAACAAAGCTCAGGCTTTACAGAGGTCTCATTAAAACCATTGTTCTTTATGGATGTGAGACCTGGACACTTGGCAGTCACTGAAAGCAAACTCCAGGCATTTGAAAATAAGTGTATGGGGAAAATTCTCCAGATCTCCTATTTAGAACACAAGACGAATGAATATGCCTGGGACAGAATAAACTCTATAGCGGGTCATCAAGAAACCATTATAACAACAATTAAGAGACTTAAGATGGTATGGTTTGGTCATGTAGTGCGTCATCACATCCTGAAAAAAATTATCCTACAAGACACCGTTGAGGGTGGTCGAGTGGCAAGTGCGCTCGACTGGCGTACCGATAGTCACGAGTTCGAATCCATGCGAAGGCAAGGATTTGTTCCGGTGGCCTAAGGAGTCCCTGAGTCACCCCGCTCTGAATGGGTACCTAACAAACAATTGTTTGGTGGCTGGGTAATGCGTGGAACCCTCATAGCCGTGGCTTGTGACCGCTGCATCACTTGCCAACAAATCAACTGTCATGGTCTGTGGACGCAATTATCTTCTTCATAGAAGGAGCATCTGTATATCTAAGATAAGATAAGATAAGATAAGAAAGGGGCCGGCAAAGAGGTTGACAGCGGAAAAGCTGGCTGGACAACATAAAGGAATGAACAGGGTTGAAATTGCATGAATTATTGGCTGCAGCTCAAAAAAGGCAAAAGTGTAGATCGTTATCTGTTGATATGTCCATGCGCTCCCCCCAACGACTGCAACAGTTGCGGGACTGATGATGATGACACTTTTCATGCAAAGTGCAATGACATTGTAATTATGGCCAGAAGAAGGGACTATTAATTTATTAAAATTTAAAACAATAAATTCATTACATAATATCTTACTTATTTACTTTGTAACTGTTAGTCGCTGCTAATTTTAGTTAATTTATTTACTTTCATTTGAATTTATTATATTATTTTATTCGATATTTAAGCAGCTTAAATTTTAAATAAGGTGGCGTGGCACTAAACGCTACAAGTAAACACGAAATTGTCGTAGAAAATTTCAAATTACTAATTTCTATAATTTATTTACAATTGTTATATTTGTAACAATTTATTAGCATAATAATCTTGATATTTATCCAATTCCAAAATTGCATTTTTTTAGTTACTATTAGATATTTGGCATTTAGCTTTTTGTGTGGGTAATATTTGCAGAGGCAAATAATTCCGAAAAACCTGATATCCCCCCAGGTGAGTGGTTTCCGGTTGGTCCCTATAAATTATCGCCTCCCTACATGTTGAGCTATCTGTAACTCAAGTGACAGCAAACTTCTCTCCTATAAATTATTGTCTCCCTACATGTTGAGCTATCTGTAACTCAAGTGACAGCAAACTTCTCTTTAGTATTTTTCATAACATTATGCAATGTTTACGTCTCATGTAATAATTGAAATTTATCAAGGACATGAAAATGACAATAAAAGACTTACTGCACAATGGCATCTTTGGTTACCTCCCTTGTACCAAGGATATCAAGTTGCTCCATCAAAGGACAATTTAATGCAATCGCCCTAAGGTCAACATCACGGACAGTCCTGAATAATTTTTGAGAAATACAAAGTGATGGTAAATTTTAAATTTTTAAGAGCGAATCTTT
Source organism: Radix auricularia (assembly GCA_002072015.1). Taxonomy (NCBI): domain Eukaryota; kingdom Metazoa; phylum Mollusca; class Gastropoda; family Lymnaeidae; genus Radix; species Radix auricularia. The sequence continues at coordinate 750,072 of MUZC01000102.1, read as the reverse complement.
ATAAGTGGAAAAAAACAAAACATGGAGAAACAAATTGACAATTTAAATTTTAAAAAAACAACAATAAATCTTCTCTTGAGACAGTTGCTGAGATTTATAAATAAAATAAGTCCATTATAGTTATAAACTATGGGCTATAAATAAATTGAATGTACCTGTTTGCAGTTAGGAAAAGTTTTCTTAAGTTTTTACAGTTTTTTGCAAGGTTTACATAGCAATCTTTATCTGACTTCAGCTCAACACTGAAATAATGTAACCAATAAATTATTCATCAGAGTCAAATTCATTCCATTCAAACATTTCAAAAATTTAACTAAGAACTTAATGAAAACCAGTGCATACATCTTAAGATGAATTTTGTAATAGCAGATGAGAGATTCATCATTAATTCCGATTTATGAATAAAAATTATCTCTAAAAATTTTTACATTATTCATTATCAAGAGTAAATTCTGTAATTTTAACCAAGAAAAAAAAATGTAATTGTCAAAAGAATTTAAACTCAAGACATCTAAAATACTTATCTAGTGTATTAAAAAAGCACAAATAAATAGAGCAACAATTTGTTGATGATAATAACTTGTATATAGTAATTACTTAGTTTTTTATAGGAGCTGGGCCAGCATGATGGTAAATTCTTACAGTCGGTAAACAAAAATTGATAATTTTGTGTATAAGCTTTTAAGGAAAAATTTAGCTCTGATCTAGTTGATCATTAGGTAAATTATGAATAATGTGTTATTTATACCCCATTCTAGATGGAAAATGTTCCAAAAATTTTAAAAATTAAAAAAAAAAAATTAAAGAATTTATTAGCTACAATGATTAGTTTTAAGGATCCTGGTTACTTCAGAAAGCAAAGAATTCATTCTTATCTACTGACCACCAGCCAACATCCAACTCCTGTAGTTGATGACAGTTGTTGTAGAGGTAATCAAGTCCTTCGTCACTTAAAGCTTTCATACGCCACAGGTCTAAGCTCTTAAGTTTCCTGCAAACAAGACAAATATTGGAACTCTCTAAAATTTTATAGTTCTGGTGACAAAGAAATTTGTATTTAAGCTTAAGAGATATTTTAACTGATCTATTTTTTTTAAAAATAACTGTCACATAATACAGTGGCAGCATTTCCTTGAAATGAAAACATTTCTTATCATTAGTATTAATGAATAAATGGCGCTGACTATGACGGTTTAATGTAAGATTTATACAACAAAACAATCAAATAATTGCATGTATTTTAAAATATTTAAAATTAGTGCATAAAATTTGGGGCCACTTATTTTATCTTTAGTATTTACTTAATATGAGTTATAATTTTAACAATTATAGACAACCCCATTTAAATAAATTTTAAAAATGTATTTAAAGATGTCAAAAGTTCTATGAAGAATTTTCCATTATTTTAATTATCTATACAGATAAGAATCCATTTAGATGGGTCACTTCCAAACTTTTTCCAGATGCACTGTTTGCATTTGATTATCACATCCCCATTTTTTATACAGAGTATTTGCCATATTGGTAATATACACCACAACACACAATTTTGCAACTTTCTCAGATTAAAAAGTATGTTTTATTACTGAATTTATAAAAGCTGTTTGAATGTTACTATGATGTTAGAACTGAATACAAATAAGCTACTTGAAATATTTATATCAATTCAGATTTGAAATTTAGCTACTTGAAATATTTTGCATGTGTAAATGTTAAATATAGTCATATAATTCAATTATGTACTTGCAAAAACTTCCAAGTTCCATTAAAATTGCATTGATGTAAGAGTTCAAGAGTTGACAAGATCCAATATTTAAATGTTCCAAATCACTGCTACTCCTGTTGATACACAAAATAATAAATCTTTATTATTTCAGTACACACTACGTAAACCTAAAGATATATTCTAGGAGACAGCAACAGGGTAACAATGCAATGCTACAAAAACATGGCATTTTACTTCACTAGACTATGAGTATTTATAAAGTGCTTTAGGTAACATTTCAGTCTGCAAGATTAACATTACAATAAATAACTGATATTTAACTCCAGATAACTGAAAATTTAAAAAACACATTCCTTGTGGCACATTCTTTTTATTTTTGAATAATACTTTTAAATTTTTTATTTATTTTACTAATTGAATATAAGGTGTAAACGGGCCATGTTAAAATTTAAATAAAAAAAATAAAAACAATAACATTACAGGAGTTAAAAAAATATTATCACAATGTGGTATTCTTATGAAAAATGTGTTCCTAGAATCAATAGGTTTTTTGTTTTTTGTGTGAAAAAGTAGATGTGAGGCTTTAGCATTGCTAATTCTATTGTGGAAAAACAAAGTGTGTGTGTGTGTGTGTGTGTGTGGGGGGGGGGAGTTACTGCCATTGCTTTACAGTTCACCTCTAGTTTTGTTAATATAAAGCCAAAAGTCTAGCATATCCACAGAAGACTGCCTTGGTATAATGAAATTAGGTCAATAATATTAGTTGAGCACCGCGGCCAGTCTTAGCAAATGATAAAAACATAATGATGCTTTCTCTCACCGTATCACAGCCATAAGAGATGAGTAGTCTATCTTTGTCCTATAAAGGTTCAATTTTCTGAGCTTTGGTAGTGATGACATTCTCAAGCAAGAGAAATCATCTATATAAGTGCAGCCATGCAAATTCAAATCTGAAGAGAAATATTATCACAACCATTTTAGATGAATGAAAAAAGTTTGTCAAAAATGTTTTAAACTGTATCTCAAGTTGATGGTGTATTTAACAAACTAAATTAAACCTGTACTGAACGGTAAAAAGCCGCACATTTTAGTACTTAGGGGCCAACCATAAAGTATGTCATGCTTCAGAGTGGGGGAGGGGTGTAAGAAAGTGTGACAGGTTGTGACAGGGGGAGAGGGGTGTCTGGCCATGTGTGTTTGTCACGGAGCTTTATATTAAATTTTTAATATTTTTAATTAAAAAAATAATTTTTGTTCAAAAGTGTTGTACTGGGGGGGGGGGGTTCAAAGATTTGTGACAGGGGGAGGTGGGAGTTAAAAATGGTAAAAAATAGCGTGACATACTTTATTGATGGCCCTTTATAAAAAAAACAGATTAGGAAAATAATAATCTTTAGGAGTTTAATATATATCCAAGCCAAGGTAAAATACTATTTGGGCCCACTATTAACAGTTGTTTAAAAGATTGCAACAGCACTGAGAGATAACAAATCTAAAACAGAAATAATTTTATCTTTATCAACAGTTTCAATAAATGTTGAAAACTTCAGAGCCAAGATATAAATTGATTTAATAAATTATAACAAACAATCATCTTGAAAACTTGGCAACAAGCAAATTGGAAACATTTCAATGAGAATGGTTCGCCCACCTAACAAGTTGCAACAAATACTGGCCACAGTTTTCAGCACAGAACTATCCACAAAATTACAGCAGCAGAGCTCCAGGGTACACAACTCTTGGCCACAGTTTTCAAAGAATCTGAGAAAACACAAACATTTTGCTAGGTACATCCTGAGTTCAACTTGAGATCAAAACATTTCAAAGACAGGAAAATAAAGCTGATATCTGAGAATAAAATTAAAAGAAGAAACCATTAAGCAAAGGAATTAGAAAAGAAATTTAAAATATAATTGTATAAAATATTACTTATCAATACTAGTAATTTTTGCCATTTGAGAAACTTGTTGTTTCTGAGGCATCTTGTTCATTGGTTTGTTGCGTCTTTTTTAGGCTTACCCAGAACCTGTTCAATTACTAACTTTCTACCTAGCCTGATAGCTGTCACCCCCCCCCCCCACTTCATCTTTTTATCATAGGGTTTAATTAAATTCTCTAAATGTCTCACAGACTCCTACAAAATCTCAAAACTTGAAAATCTTCTTAAGTTTATTAGCAAAAAAATTTTTGCCATAAAATTAAACTTCCATTAAACTATACTGATATTCGATTAATTATATCAAAGTGTTACAAACTTTTAAATATTTTTTAAATCTTAATTTTTTGCTCATGAATGTTAGAACAAAAATGAAAATTTTAAATTCAATCATAGTAATGAAAAGTGGCAATAAAGTAAAATCAATTGCTTGGTGTTAATGCTGATGGGAAAGGTTGATTAGGATTTGAATGTTTTAAATTGAATGCATTTATAAATATATGTTACAATTTTTATGTGAAGTCCTGTGAGCCAAGCTGGCCACTGGGGTATATGGCTATATAAATTATCAAATAATTATTATATTAATTGACTGTGTAGACCAGGAAGGGCTTTAATGTAGTGAAAGAATCATTAAGCCCAATTCAACAAACACATGCAAATAAATCAAGTTGTAAAAAAACCTGAAATTATTTATCTGCTTTGATTTCTATTGTAGAAATTAAGTTTTGATCAATTCTAGTTTACAGTTATAAAGAAAACCTAATTATTTGTAAATAAAACCTTTGACGATTAACATAAAGGTTCAGTGAACATAATTTTAAGATATAAATGACAGTGGTAATGAGTTGGCAACTCACGTGGTCAAATGAGCCAGGAACATATGACCACCTTTTCCTAGCCATGACAAATTAAGACGTTGAATACGCTGACATTTTGGTATCATCAATAAAATACTGGAACTTGATACCTGTAAAAATATCCAATTAAGTTTTGTGACTCTTTAGCATTTTTTTCTTTTTTTTAGACCTAATAAATGTGTTGTACCTTGTAAATGAAAACATCCAGAGGCATGGGAGGTGGGTAGGGGTCAGTACTGAAATGCCCTAATAATATCTACTGATACTTGATGTCAAAATTAAGTGTTAAATTAAAGACATACTTGAGTCCAGAACGGCTGTAGATTCAAATCTGTGTATAAATAAGGGTCATAGCAGTGGGCCTTCATGTGGCTGTAAGACATCAAATTATCAATGTATAAATAAGGGTCATAGCAGTGGGCCTTCATGTGGCTGTAAGGCATCAAATTATCAATGTATAAATAAGGGTCATAGCAGTGGGCCTTCATGTGGCTGTAAGACATCAAATTATCAATGATATTATCATCAACAACATTGTTCAATCATTGGGAAATATCTTTTTTTTTTAAGGAATGCTGAGAAAAGGAATTTGCATCCCAAAAGTGACTTTTTATTAAACGGAAACACTTTCATAAAATTTTTTTTTTAAAAACTCGTAACATTATGTAAATCAAACATTTGGAACTTTAAAAAAAAAAAAAACTTGTCTGAACAATAAATCTGGGGATGACGAACCTACAAGTTTGAGCGAGACGACACAAGTCTTGAAGGTCCAAGTATGAGAGGATGAGATGAATAATTTCCTTCTGAAAACAAACATTGAGGGGGGGGGGGAGGAGGAATTTTATACCACAATAGATTTTACAAATTTAATTGAAAACAGATAGTTTCAAATTATTATATTAATAAAACATTATTTCATAACATTTGGTACAAGTGAAACAAATGTTGTGGTCAATTATATTCTTAAACATTTTTACAACAGAAACAAAGTGTGTAATAAATATATAATAACCCCATGTCAGTCCATGGCACAAAGTGTGTAATAAATATATAATAACCCCATGTCAGTCCATGGCACAAAGTGTGTAATAATATATAATAATCCCATGTCAGTCCATGGCACAAAGTGTGTAATAATATATAATAACCCCATGTCAGTCCATGGCACAAAGTGTGTAATAATATATAATAACCCCATGTCAGTCCATGGCACAAAGTGTGTAATAAATATATAATAACCCCATGTCAGTCCATGGCACAAAGTGTGTAATAATATATAATAACCCCATGTCAGTCCATAAAGTGTGTAACTATGAAAATCGAGAATGAAATAAAGATATAAGTAATCAACCTACAGGTAATAGAGTGAAAAAAGAACTTTCTTCTGCATCTATGGAGACGTAAGCCATGCTGTAGCTAAGCTGCTCTTCAGAACTGAGATTTTCTTCATTGTTTGTGATAGACCTTTGATCGTCTCCCCTTGGGTCATGTTGACAGTCAACTGGTTGAAATCATTGAAAGAATCTGTTTTATATTGAACATTACTAAGTGTATTTTGATTTTTTTATTTATAATAAATAAATTGATCAAATTATGTCAAGCCCCAATGATATCAAATTAATATCTTTTCTATTGGATGACACATTCATTTGGGTGTCCGGTTAACACTCTTAAGACCCGGCTCAACTTATCACAGGCGAGCCTCATCAAGCGGGCATCACCGTAAAGGTAACTTTCAGCAGGTATCAGGTTTTCTCTAAATCCCTGCCAGCTCGGTCATTCTACCAGTAGGTGTTTGACCGTTTCCCCATAGATGGCAGTGGATATCCATTCTCAAGACAAACCAGTGTCAATAGCTCCGTGTGGGACAGTGTCAATAGCTCCGTGTGGGACACTGTCGATAGCTCCGTGTGGGACAGTGTCAATAGCTCCGTGTGGGACACTGTCAATACCTCCGTGTGGGACACTGTCGATAGCTCCGTGTGGACACTGTCGATAGCTCCTTGTGGGACAGTGTCAATAGCTCCGTGTGGGACAGTGTCAATAGCTCCGTGTGGGACAGTGTCAATAGCTCCGTGTGGGACACTGTCAATAGCTCCGTGTGTGACAGTGTCGATAGCTCAGTGTGGGACACTGTCGATAGCTCCGTGTGGGACAGTGTCAATAGCTCCGTGTGGGACAGTGTCAATAGCTCCGTGTGGGACAGTGTCAATAGCTCAGTGTGGGACAGTGTCAATAGCTCCGTGTGGGACACTGTCTATAGCTCCGTGTGGGACAGTGTCAATAGCTCCGTGTGGGACAGTGTCAATAGCTCCGTGTGGGACAGTGTCGATAGCTCCGTGTGGGACACTGTCAATAGCTCCGTGTGTGACAGTGTCGATAGCTCAGTGTGGGACACTGTCAATAGCTCCGTGTGGGACAGTGTCGATAGCTCCGTGTGGGACACTGTCAATAGCTCCGTGTGGGACAGTGTCAATAGCTCCGTGTGGGACAGTGTCGATAGCTCCGTGTGGGACAGTGTCAATACCTCCGTGTGGGACAGTGTCGATAGCTCCGTGTGGGACAGTGTCAATAGCTCTGTGTGGGACACTGTCAATAGCTCCGTGTGGGACAGTGTCGATAGCTCCGTGTGGGACAGTGTCGATAGCTCCGTGTGGGACACTGTCAATAGCTCCGTGTGGGACACTGTCAATAGCTCCGTGTGGGACAGTGTCAATAGCTCCGTGTGGGACAGTGTCGATAGCTCCCTGTGGGACAGTGTTGATAGCTCCGTGTGGGACAGTGTCGATAGCTCCGTGTGGGACACTGTCGATAGCTCCGTGTGGGACAGTGTCGATAGCTCCGTGTGGGACAGTGTCAATAGCTCCGTGTGGGACAGTGTCAATAGCTCCATGTGGGACAATGTCAATAGCTCCATGTGGGACAGTGTCAATAGCTCCATGTGGGACAGTGTCAATAGCTCCATGTGGGACAGTGTCAATAGCTCCATGTGGGACAGTGTCAATAGCTCCAAGTGGGACACTGTCAATAGCTCTGTGTGGGACAGTGTCAATAGCTCTGTGTGGGACAGTGTTCAGTTCTCAGTGTCAATGGCTCCGTGTGGGACAGTGTCAATAGCTCTGTGTGGGACAGTGTCAATAGCTCCATGTGGGATAGTGTTCAGTTCTCAGTGTCAATGGCTCCGTGTGGGACAGTGTCAATAGCTCTGTGTGGGACAGTGTCAATAGCTCCGTGTGGGACAGTGTCAATAGCTCCGTGTGGGACACTGTCGATAGCTCCGTGTGGGACAGTGTCAATAGCTCCGTGTGGGACAGTGTCAATAGCTCCCTGTGGGACAGTGTCAATAGCTCCATGTGGGACAGTGTCAATAGCTCCATGTGGGACAGTGTCAATAGCTCCGTGTGGGACAGTGTCAATAGCTCCGTGTGGGACAATGTCAATAGCTCCGTGTGGGACAGTGTCAATAGCTCCGTGTGGGACAGTGTCAATAGCTCCGTGTGGGACAGTGTCAATAGCTCCGTGTGGGACAGTGT
>MUZC01000102.1:714374-733555 GCA_002072015.1 Radix auricularia | reverse complement strand
AAAAAAAAAAAAAAAAAAAAGCCGTATTTTCCTGATTGAAAATGAGCATAATATTTCTAATCAACTTATTGTTATTTAAGTATGTATTTAGTGGAAAGCGGCGCTTTAACTCTAATACTAATATCATAACACATGTGAAGCCATTTACAACGTCATTAATTGAAAAATGCAACTCAAACTTGTTCTTAAATTACAGTATAGTAACAAAAAATTTCATTACAATTAATAGTTCTGATTAGTGATACATTAAAAAATATTTTTTTTGTTTTGAATAATTATCATGTTACATTTGACAGTTATTCACGAAATAAATGTTATAATTAAAAAAAATATTTTTTATATTTAAAATATTAAACGGCGGTGTTCGATGTGGCGTAATTTAAACCTTTTTACTTTCGTTTTCGTGTGTAAACGTAATTGTGTGCCGAAGAACTCACAGTTCCGAACTGCAGTGAAGGTTAAAATGGTTACCTACAAGCAGGAGATGCCACCACAGGGTGGTTTTAACCCCCTTGAATGGGCTGCCCGAGCCCCCAAGAGACTATTTAATGGTAGAAATAATAATTAAATACACTTTAAACTCGCAGTTCATTCATATTCATATTATTAATCGTCATATTCATATAATATGATTATAAACTGGGATGTTGCTAGTGACACTCACCAGTGTCTAGTCTAGTGTTAACGGAAGTAAGGTAACCACTAGTCACTAGTTGTTACTTGTTACTAAACTAATTAAACTTACACTGTCTACTGCTACGACTAGTTGTAGCAATAATTTAATGGCTAGTGTTAGGCTAGTCAGCTGAAGTGAAGAATCTCGACCGTGACGTCACGACGCAACCAGTTGCTGGAAACAGAGTTCTATAAATTCTAAAAGGATTTTTTAAAATGGAAGGTTTTAGTTTAGGGTTTGGGTTAGGTATAGTATAGCTTTAGAATTTTTGGAAAATTGACTGAAGGCTTTAGGGTTTGGGTTAGGTATAGCCATAGAATTTTAATTTTAGCTATTTTAAGAACGTGCCATAACAACAAAGATGGCCGCCAGTAATGATCGTGACGTCAATGTCGACATACTTCGTTTTAACCAAAAAACTGAGTCGCCAATAATATCTTAACAAACTCTTCATAATTATTTATATGCGTATTCATATAATTCAATATAATATAATATAGGATGTTGCTAGCGTACAACGTTACGACATGCTAGCCAGGAAACTGCTGCTACGACATGTCATAACAGCAGACTATTAGATGGGATGTTGCTAGCGTTACGACACGACTGTCGTAGCAGCAGACGATTCGACGGGATGTTGCTAGCGTTACGACAGGTAGGTCCTAGCGCTAGCTAGGAAACTGCTTCTACGACATGCGATGGGATTTTGCTAACGTTACAACATACGCAACTTCTGCAAACGTCTCAGTCACTATAATTATAATATTTTAACAAACTCTTCTTTATATTTTATACTATACACATATAAAATAATAGGACATTAATTCTGAGCTTATTTATGTGTGTAAGTGTATAAATTCTAAAATCTAAATTTATTTAATTAGGTTATTTAAATAGATTTAATATTGGTCTAATGATTATAGCGGCTGATTTTGTGTAAGTGATGTCGATGCCAAGTATTATAATTTAGTATACCGTAAATGAAAATGCTCTAGATAGCAAAGATTCGTGCACAATCGCAGGAATGTAAAACAAATAATTCGTTTCGTGTGGAATGATAATAAAATGTACGGTGTGCAGAGCTGTTATTGGAAACCATTTCATTCATTTTCATCCTTCAACCTCATTTTCACTCTACTCTATTACTATTGTTTTGTTCTCGTTGTTTCATTCATAAAAGTTGGCCGTATGCAAAATTTATTTAACTATAATATTTAAAATTAACAATTGTAAGTCAAAGCCAAAGGTTGAAAAGGAGTTATTAATTTTTGGGTACATTTTTTAAAAGGACAGTTCGTTTTGTCATGAGTCATATTCATATGTCTTTTTGTCAATGTAGATCATGATATGAAACTTTTAAACATATCAGTATTTATTATCAGTATCAGAAACTTCGTTTCGGCAAAAAAAGTTCGGTAGCATCAACAAAAATACATATCCGTAGCCCCCTAAGATTTAATAAACATATCTGCTTTTCAGAACAAAAATTAGTCACCAGCGCGTTCATTGAATTGTGATTGATTTAACAAACAAACAAAAACACACAAAAAAAAACTTTTTAAAACTGGACGGGAGCGAGGTCCGATCCCACTACCCGATTTACCAACTGGGAAATGGAACTATCACTTCATCTAGCGAAGCTCATGTCAACTATTGTTTTTCTAAAATTGTAAATGTTTGTCATTAAGTTTACACCAATCAAGTTTTTTTTTCCCTTAAGATTAATTAATCAGCTTACATAGTATCATAAAATTTGATTATGAGAACTATTGTTTAGTATTTAAGTAATACAGCATATATTAACCACCAGTCGTAACAGCAGACAACTCACAGGGATGTTGCTAGTGTTACGACATGTCATAGCATTTGCCAAGTCTCTGTGAGTTGTCTGCGTTACTTTGTTGTAGCAGCAAACACTTCGTATAATTTATAAACAAAGTATCTGCTGACTCTGCTGTTTGCTTTGGCCCTAGTCGTAATATTTTTAATAGTCAGTAGACCTATTAAAATATTAGTCAATTCTCCGAATCCCGGCCCCAAATTATTTTGTGTGTTTTTATCACATAAAAATGCTCATTTACTTACTAAAACATCTTGGTTATAAACACTTATGTCATTATTGACAACAATTGTGAATCAGTACATACTTAGGTATTTTCATATTTTAAAAATTATGGCAGGTAGACGAGCCGCTCCAATAAACATTGCTCCCGTTGTTTTACCTTTAGCGCAACTGGCGCAACAGTCACCAACAGAATGTTTTTTGGCAGCTTTTTTCAAATGTTGTATGACAATTACAGTATTTAGTATTTGATGACTGGTTATCAGACAATAAATAACATGTGCTGTGTTCTATCAATAAATAAAATACTTTGATATACAGTCGAAACCGCTTAAGTCGACGGCGTCGGGGAATGAAAAATGGCATCGACATAACCGATGATCGAGTTAAAGCGAAAACCAATATGGCGGCAAAATATTAACATGCGCTTGAAATTTCTATATGTACGTGTTGTGCGTTAATTAGTGATGGGACGATTAATCAGAATCGTATCGGAATATCGGGACCCTATTTCTTCACTCTTTCTTAAGGTTGTTAAGACCGTTCGTTTTTAAAGACCGTTTAAGTTTAAATATAACGCTGTTTTGCGGTGATTCCCAGATTGAGCGATACTGTGGTTTCGAAGCGACTTGCTTGATTTTCCTTACAAGCTACACAAATAAGTAACCTACACATCCCCTCATTGTCCCCGAACGATTCTCTTCTGGACTCGGAATGGTCTATCGTGACCTATATATGACTCATGACAAAGCGAACTCTTCTCTATATAAACGTACACAAATAAATTAGGTACTCCTTTTGAACCTTCAACTTTGACATATTTTAATTAATTCTAACCAATAGTTAAATGGCTTTTGCTCACGGCAAATTCTTATGAATGAAACAATGAGAACAAAGCAGTAGTACAGTACATGTAATGGTCAAAATGAGGTTGAAGGATGAATGGTTGCCAATGACAACAAGTTTACACACGGTACATTTTATTATTCCATACGATCCCCTCAGCTTACAATTCCTTCGGTAACTTGATGCTAATAGGACTAACCAACATTAATGGTGTGGGAGATTGAGAGTGGGGGTGGGTAAACTGTCTGTAGTCTGTTATATTATATTTTATATATTTAAAAATCTGGGGAGCCTATGATTTTGGTATCGTCCCATCACTAGCGTTAATAAATGATAATGTTCATGCACGTGTTTTTAGAGGTTTTTTTTAAACACAACAGCATTGCCGTTATTTGTTTGATGAAGCTATCGGCATGCTATAAAATTGTAAATACATGTTTGCTAACAACAAAAGGTATATGTGCACCAACTGACAGCAGAAATTTACAAATTTAAAATAAAACCAACGTCGATTATCGATAAAAACTTTTATTATTCTCCAACACATCTCTGAAACTGGCGATTTAAGTTAGCAACACAGGCACAGGTCTAAACGCAAGTGGGCTATGATGACGACGTCACCAGCACACATCCCAAGCAGATCGCATTGCCATAGTACCAGAAGCAACACAGCGCTGAGAGCAAAACGCAAGTGGGCTGTGACGTCACCAGCAGCATTTTCAAAAGCTGGAGATTGGTCATGGGGATCGAGTTAACCGATGTTAAGTGGCAAATTTGACCTTTTTTTGTGCTCGTGTTATGAGGTTTCGGCGACTTAAAAAAATAGAATTAAACGACGAGAAAATACTAAGACAAAGAGAGAATTTGGCGGTTCCAATAAAAACCGTCGACTTAATGGGGTGGTCGAGCTAAGCGAGCTCGAGGTAAGTGGGTTCCACTGTACTATACTTCCTCTTATTAATGTAAAATAATTTGGGACCGGTATTCAGTGGATTGCCAATTATTATTTCTATTACTTTTAAATTTTGTGTAGCCTTTCGCTTGTCACTAGACTGGACTCTAATTTCAAGTAATAAGTTCTGGCCTCACTTATAATATAATTCATTCAATAGAAAACATTCATGTATACTTAAGTAAGACATTCATATATACTTAAGTAAAACATTCAAAAGTGACATTTGTGTCAGTTTTTCTCCTATTTGCACGCTTGATTATTTTTAGAGATCCCTTTACATATTTTTTAATGAGCTTTCATCTTCTTAAAGACCTTTAAATTAAACAACAACAAACAAAAACAAACAGCGCAGTATTTTTCCCTACAGACACATTACAGTTTACAGACAAGAGTTACAAACAAAATACACTCTAAGCTGCATAGCCCGACAGCTATGTGTCTGACGCGACTCAGGAGTCTTGAGTTAGCTCACAAATAATTTTTGAAAAGAATAATGTATGCTTGTAGGATGTAAAATTTTGTACAGGATAGATAGAAGCTAGACAACTTTGCACATAAGTTTATTATTTTTCGCACTTGAACTAAAGAAAATTACAGGTAAAATAGGTTATCAATTTGAAAATAAATGGTTGCCCAAATTTTTGGGCTTGTATTTGTTAATATTATGGGTTCATTTTTGCATTACAATTTTAGTTAAGTAAAATCACATTTTAAACTACCGAGTGTTACTTATATTATATAAGTTATATTCTGTTAAGCCAAGAGAATCTTCCATGGTTCAATTTTCTTACCGAAAAGTAATCATGGTTAACAAAGGAGAGGAAAAATGTAATATCACTGACAATACTAACATTGTGTTTGATATGTTAAGGCAACATACATGTCAGTGGTCTCCATCAAGTTTTAAAGTCAATTTGTCTTTTCTTCTTCAGGATATACCCAATTCGCTCTTTTTGCTGGATTCACCTTAGTCGCTTGGAAATTTTATTTTGTTTGGAAAGAGAATAGAAGGTAATTTGTATAAATGTTATATTCAGAATGCTAGGGAATTGAAAATTTTATTTAATTCATAATAAAATATTAGTCTTAGTGTAAACAATGAACATTAAAAGTCCCCAGAAAAAAGTTTTGGTGCCCTTGATTTTGATAAAATTTGATATAGACTTACAGTAAAGTACTAAACCTGTTCAGCTTTGGTTAAGTTTGAATGTCTTAATCTCACTCTTTTCAAGTACAACCTAAGCTTAAAGAATATTTGGAAAATTATTACAATCTAAACTCAATAACAATATAAATTCCAACATTAATGGTATAGCTAAAGTTAAATTATATTGAAAAAGAAAAGAACCAAAACAGGCAAAACTGTTGATAGCAAAGTAAATAAATTATTTCAAAACGAGATACAACCCACTGCGTAGAATCTGCTGCAGACTTGCTCATAAAAGTGTAAAGAAAGGGGGAAAGAACGGACACAAACTACAGCATGAAGAAATCAAAACAACTTTTTTGATTGTGGGACGGGGGACAGCCGATGCATTGTTGTGCACTGCTGTTAACTGCCCCCCCCCATTTTCGTCGCCCCAGCATGCCAACTATAACTGTGATTGGCTGACCATAGTAAGGGTCATTCGTCATGCTTATTCGCATGTTCTGGTGAATTATATTATTTCCACTTTCAGCCTTTAATTGTGATATTAAGTAAAATGTTAATGTTGGTGATAGTTATTAGCAAATATGATTTTCTAATTTTATACAGATTGGAGAAATTGGAAATGAGAGATTCAAGAATAGCAATAGAACCATTTATTTTTGCTGAAAAGGACAGAGCGTAAGCATTAATAATAGCAATATTAATTAATTTTTCTTGCACTCCAAAATAGCTTAAGTCTTCTAACAATGTTTAAAATTTTGAATAGTTTGTCCATTTAAAATTTTTAGAATTTGATTCTGATATTTTCAAATAAGAAATCAGAGTTTCATGGAGAAAGTACTTTTTAAAATAGTTTTGTGAGGTTAATTTTGTGTGTAAACTTATTGTTAACATTTAATTTTGATTTCGTCAAATTTATGTAAATCTGGAAAATTGATTTAATTATCTGAGTTTTTTTTTTAAATGTAAAAAAGTTTTTTAAAAGTTTCAATCAGTTATGGGATTTTCCATTATCAAAGATAAAGATAGTGATGCAAACATAATGTTTAAACAAAATAATTGGGATCAGTAAACTGGTTGAAAACATAAAATAATTTTTCAACTATCTTCATGATTTGAAACTCTTCTTGAATGTTTTTGCTTCACAGCATCTTAAAGCACTACAGGAAAAATAGGGATGAAGAAAATGAACTGATGAAAAATGTTGAAGGCTGGAAGACAGGTACTCTCTGGGGAGAGCCAGTATATTACAATGTTCGTAGCAGATATATTAAACCTTCATTGGAAGAACTTATGGCACATATGAGTTTCTGGGACAGAAATGACTTCAAGTATGATAAACTTGATAGATAAGAATTCTCATTTTATTTTACTGATCTTCACTAGAAAATACAGTGGTTGAAGTTTGTCTGAGAAATAATATTGTGTAACATGTTAGAATTTTAAGGTTAGAAATTTTTTGAACATGATACTTTCTTAATTTTTGTTTAAAGTTAAAAATAAAAATTTTCTTTTGTATAATATAATTTGTATACTTATGTGATTTGTTTTCAAGCTGCAAATAAAGTTTGTCTTTTGTATCAAATAGTTTGTTTGGTTTTTTTCATTTCTGTCATGGAATAAATTTGGTGAAACTAGTTTCAAACAAAATTAATTTTCTAAATTAAGTGCTATAAAAATAATCTTTTGCAACTGAGTTATTGATTTTAAACAGAAAATTAGATTCCTTTGCGCTAAACTAACTTTGTCATATTCAGCAGTTCAATTACTTTACATGAAAAGTAAAAGATCTCTATTGAAAAAAAGAATTTACCATTGCTACCATAAGAAGAATCAGTAGTAAATATTGGACATGGCCTAGTGGGAAAATGCACATCAAAATGATACACATATCAAATAACAAGAACATTACAAAATATCTCCCCCCAATTTTCAAAACAAAGAAAAATGTTTTTTTGTACATTGATACAACTTTTTTCAATAAATTGCAATTTTAGTATCAACTGATAGTGATACACTTAAGTGGACATATAATTAGGATTGTTAGTCATATTATTATACAAGATTGAGAAGGAAGACTAAAATAACTAAAGAATCTACTCATTCAAAATGTTCTAGTATATACAATACAAATTACAAATGATGTTCCATCACTATAATTTTACTTTATTTTTTAGCAAATCTCCTCTACCACGGCCACTCATCAGTATAATTCAAGGAAGTTAAAGGGTTTAAAATAAGAATTGTATATGATGTAATATACATATTATCATAAGCCTAAAGATAAAAATGATATATACTACAACTACAGGACCACATGTATAACTTTATATCGTCTTTGTCTTTAGTCTTTTTTTTAAAAAGTAATTGCTTTTTGTTAACTGGTATTTGAATTTGAAATTTTGGTTCTATCTTTTTCAATTTCATCACATTTTCATTACAACATTTCAGGCATTGACCAATCACTGAAAGTAAACAATTTTTACAGGAAGTCTTAAAAGAAAAAAATTGCAACAAAAGTAAATCAATTAATTATAATTATAAATAAATAACTACCGTAGTTCAATGTCAAATGTGCTTTTAATATTTAACTTTTATTATTTTATGTAAACAAAACATGACACTTTATTGATCAAATTTTGATATTTTATTTAACGTTGATATAAAAATATTAAATTAAATGCTTCTCTAAAACTAAATGGTTTGAAATTACAATAATTACATGGTGTCATGGTAGAATCATCCCAAGACCCAAGAGAATGTTATTAAAAGTCGACATTTAAAAATAATGAATTAAAATTACATTTGTACTTTTTATAAAAGACTAAGTCTTCTGTGTTAGAATTAGTTATTCGCGTATCACAACAAACATGGCGTTAGCTACACGTATTGAGATTAATTTCACTAGATTATTGCATCAATGCCAAATTATGGCGCAAGATAAAGAGCACAGAGATTGGCGTTTTGAAAAAGTATTTGTAAATAACTATACATCCTTTAACACGTTATTTCATTGGCCTTCGTATTTCATTAGCAAGAAATGCATGATTTGTTGGCACTTAGTTCAGTTAGTTCAGTTTCACTCACACTGTCACACTCTCAAATCAGTGTCATCAGTATCAGTGTTCAGATTTTCACTTACATTGACATTTACTTTACGATTTCAATTAGTATTAGTTTAGTCAAGTAGTTAAATGATTTTCATTTTATCATTTTAATTTAATTGAGGATGTTGCTACTAGTCATTACATAGGTACTTTGACAGAAAATTTAAATGTTGTCCAATAGGCTCAAATTATATATCATTTTAAAGGGCTTGCCAAGACCTTTTCAAAACCACTTGAATTGTCTTTCTATCTTTTATAGAAGTGGAGTTATGAATTTTTTTGTCGATTTTTTTTGCCCCTTATATAACCTATATAATTAACTTTGAAAACTTGTGACCGGATTTTCACTTTCTCTCACACTGAGACACATAACTTTTTTGTTTGCAAAGATAACTGCACCAAACTTTCAGGAAACATTCTTAATGCAATATACAACACAATTAGCAACAAAGGTTCCAGATAGCTGCACTCCCATTTATTTTATAAATTTTTAATTACACCAAGGGTACCAAAAATATTTAAAAAAAAAATATTTAATAAATTATTATAAAGGCAATTAAAGAATCACTGTAACAAATATAATTATAATAATGCTTATATCAATCACTCCAATGGCAGCTTGAAAGAAAACCTGCAAAAAAAAGAGTAAAATAATTATTAACAATTTTTTAAAACAAAAATCAAAGATTTTTACAATGAAAAATAAAGGCATATTTTTACAATATAAACACAAAACATAATATTAATTAACTATTATTTATTCTTTGCATTGATTCACATCTTAAATGAGAAAGAAGATGGAAAGCTAATGAAAATAAAAAAGTAATAATTAATTCATAATTTACTCGGACATTTAGCCATACCTAACGTTTAAAAATAGGCCTTCGGTGCTGACTTCTTGCGTCTACTCTATCTAAGCAACCCTCACTGTCTTCCTCTGGATGGTCTGAGTCCTTGGACACATCAGCTATCTCTAAAGTCTGTTGAATAATCTGTGGTATTTGTGGACGAATAATTTCATGATGTATTAATGAAGCAGGCCCGGGCCTAAGTGTATTGGAGGTCCTAGGCAGAGTGAATTCGGTGGCCCTAAATAGCCTAAATGTAATAGAAAAATAAATATGAAAAGATTCTTCTGTGAGGCCCCCACTAATGATGAGACTAATCGGAGGTCCAAGGCGGCTGCCTAGTTTGCCTATGCCTAAAGCCAGCCTTGGCTATAGANGCTGAATGGCTCCATCATTTTCTTCCTTTGGACTGGTGTCCTTGCAGTTGCAGGCTGAAACTGAAAGAAAAAAAATACTTTTAGTTATATTTATAATTTAATATAATTTAAAAATATTTTTCCATTATAATTTTTATATTGATAACATTAACATTGTTCATTGCAATATAATTTAAGATAAATAAGTTAAATACAATAAGTTGAGGTAAGTAACAAATTTTATTTTTATTTAATTAATGACATTATTATTGTTTATCATAACAATTTTTCTATTATGATTTTCAAATATATATTGGTGGTAGTAGTAGATATTAATTATTATTGCTATAGTCTTTAGTAAAGGCTGTTGTCATACATTAATATATAACATAATAAATATGTATTTAGTTAACAATTTATGATTTTAAAAAACAAAATAATGGAAACGAGGAATATTAATACTATTTCTATTTATAGTAACAGTGTTTATTTATTTTGATTTCATCGGTTTATTTTCATTCATCTTATATCATTATTGACTTATCTAAAGTATTATAGTAATTTCTACATTAATTTATTTTAAATGTCATTGTTTTAATTGTATATTTTCGGATGATCAAAGATTGCAAATATGCATAAGTTATTGTTATTAGTAGTTTTTCTTATAATACCATCCCACCGGTGAACAAGAAAAAATCGGCCATTTTGTTTTTATACGGTGCCGATGTTTCGGTGAAAATTGGATAGGTCTACACAGCTTGCCGGCAAAGGCTTCAGTGATCAAATCAATGATTTTCATAACATAATTAATATGTTAAATATGCGTGAATTAGTCCGAGTAAGTTTTTGTAACTAAATACAACATAATTGAGAAAATAGTAGCTTACCGATAGTGAAAGAAGCACAGAAAAATATCCAGCGAACACCGCGTTGCTTGGAAAGTGAAAGCGACACCGGAAGACAATTAATTAACGTACTCGATAACAAAATTCATTTGTTTTTCGATTACAATGACGTAAAATGAGTATTTCGGGGGTCACCGGAGAGCAAATCAAAATATTCCGAAAAAGTTTTTCCGTAAATTTACGACATGCGCAGAGCGATGCGCGAACGAGTATCGAAGTGCCTACATTACAAATTCATAACATAATTTGACATAATGACATTGACACATAAGTTATAGCCATAGCCATAGCTCCCAGTCCCACTAGCTGTAAATTAAGTAAAGGCAAGCGTTATTCACACAGCTGTGTGGATAACATATGCGTTATTCCCACAGCTGTGTGAATAATTTAAGCGTTATTCCCACAGCTGTGTGAATATTGCCAGCGTCCCAGCGTTATTCCCACAGCTGTGTGAATATTATTAGCGTTATTCACACAGCCAAAAAATGTGATAGTTATACTGACTTTAAATTAAAAGCATACTAATCTATAACTATAGGTCGTTCGGCTAATACTATTACTAATAGCTATTAATATTGAATCGTAAATAGGCTTGTTATATAGCCTACAGCCTAAATATGAACATCATTGTCATTAATCATTATATTACTAATGTCGATCTTAATAGTTATATTTTTAATTAAAAATTAATTTTACTTGTCTTAGTGTTGTTAACCTTTAGAGTTTAGACAAAAAATATTCCAATTTATTACACGTATGTAGTTATTAAGTTTAAGTTGTCACCCATAAATGACATCGACATCAAGCAATTTTTGTGATTTTTCAAGTCTCAACCAGTCGTCAAAAAGTTTTGCACCATCCCATCCCCAATTAAAGCAGTTTTTTTTTCTATTTGAAACTGAGCATATTTCAAGTACCTTTTTGTCATGTAATTATGTATTAAGTGTAAGTCTGCACTCTAATAACATAACACTCGGGAATCCATGTAAAACATCAATATACAAATTGTAAACAATCCAATATTTAAGGAAAACTATTATTTGAAGTTGTGCTGTTTGATGTGACGCCTCATTTCTTCAACACTTACCCCCCCCCANCCCCCCCCCCCCCCCTCCCCGCTTGACAATAAATATATTTATATGTGAATTTATCATGTATTACTATTACTGCTAGTCATTTATAATTTATGTAGCATTGCTTCCTTATTTTATTGACAGCTATAGAGATGTGGAGGGTGTAAAAATAGATAGGCCTGGAGGAAATTAACTCTTAAAGTGCTATAAGGTTTTTGGAAAACTTCCGCCTCAGTCCCGTAAGGATTTCCCGTATTACGATCAACCGGTTATGAAATTAAAAAATTTGTGTAAAATCCATTTATAATATTATTGTCATACTGACTTCATTTTTAAGGCTAAGAATGGCTATTTTACGCATCCAAAAGACCGTACTGAGTTTGAAACAATATTTACCTGTAGTTTAGTACTATTATTTTAGTAATAAAGTATAACAAAAACGTATCTTCGAAAAAAACCCCGTTAAAACTACCGAAAAACATCGGCCGCCATTGCCGGAAGTCAAATACATAGTTTTTCAAGCATTGAAGAGTTTTTACTTTCCAAGATCTCATTTCTAACGAGATTTGTATCTAGGGACGCATTACGACGCTTTAGGGATAGCGGGAAGAGACGCATTACGACGCTTTGCGACTTTGAGTTAATAAATATCATCATAGCATAAGTAATAAAAACTAATTGTGGTTTACAAATATAATAATTTGTTTGAAAAAAAATATTAAAAAATTATGCGCCACCTCATGGATTCGATCCACCTCCACCTCAAAAATAAGACACATTGGTTCTGACCATTACTCTACC
Source organism: Radix auricularia (assembly GCA_002072015.1). Lineage (NCBI taxonomy): Eukaryota > Metazoa > Mollusca > Gastropoda > Lymnaeidae > Radix > Radix auricularia. The sequence continues at coordinate 720,776 of MUZC01000102.1, read as the reverse complement.
GACGCTCATGAAAATTTGGTGTTTTTTAAGGTCATAACTTTTATTGTTCAAATGGACACCAGTGCGCATGCGTCATTGTGTCTATAACGCAGACGTTATTCCCACAGCTGTGTGAATAATCACTCTGCTAAAAGTAAACTGTAACACAAGACAGAAATATTAATAATTAATGTTTTACTAATTAAGTAATGCCTAGTAATTGTTTTACTTGTTACGAATGAATATCCTACTTCACTTATTATTAAGACTTATTTACTAAAATTAAAATCTGGGTTGAATCTGATTATATGTTCCCAAATAGGTTATATAGAAATTAATTCTGCATTCTCTTCCTTTGTTTTTTAGGTTTAGATTTAGAATTTTTATTTGTTAATTTAGGGTTTGGGTTAGGTTTAATTATAATTGTGAATTAAGGGTTAGGGTTAGATTTAGTTTTAGAATTTTAATAGTTGAATTTTCCAATTTCTTTGTAACGTTGCATATCAACAAAGATGGTGACCATGTTGAGTGGGAACGTTAAGTCGGAATTTACCAAAATCTGCCCTATAAACTCACATAGCACACTCAAACTAGATGGTACGATTACATTAAAAATGCTACACATAATAATATTGACAATTTATATAGTTAGATTGCACAGTGGTTGAGTGGCATACGCGCTCGGCTGGTGTACCAATTGTCACGGGTTGGAATCCATGTGAAGGCAAGGATTTGTTCCCGGGTGTTATGACGTCCATGAGTCCACCAAGCTTTGAATGGGTACCTTAGACTAGTTAGGGAAATAAAGGCGGTTGGTTAATGCGTGGAACCCTCATAGCCGTGGCCTGTGAATGCTGTATCTCTTGCCAACAGACCAGGGTAAATGGAATTATCTCCTGTATGGAAGGAGCGTCTGTATAGATAAGACATACTATGTACTTGAAATCCTTACAGGGCTGAGGCATAAATTTACAAAAAACCTTATAGGACGTTAAAAGTTTTTTCTTTAAAAAAGGAAAAAAAAGCCACAAGCTAGATAAATAGCCGACCATACTATGATTCAATCTTCGTATTACCAGTAGAGCTACACTCCAATTACGGTTCGTCTGGAAATGCTCATGATATAAAGTAATTTTTAAAAATTATAACTTTTTATTGATAACTTATTAGCCCCTGATGCGACTAAATGCGTCCTTATAGGGGTACGTATAAATGTGTCCAAATGCGTCTGTTTGCATAGCGATGCATTCTTGCATTTTTAGTTAGAAATAGTATAGAACTCTCGCTTTCCATGCATCAAAATCTCACTTTCCACTAGACTTCCAGCTATTGTGTGATTCTACAAGATCTCAATCGGCGCTCGCCGCTTAGTGAAGTACCTATATTATGAGAGTCATTTGGTAGACTCAAAGATACCGTGCGATTAATTGATCCTCAAATTCGAGTTCGGTCTTTAACTGACAGTTTTCAAAGGATGTTGACTTAAAATTAACACAACGATATAACATTTGATGTTTTCTATAAAATTATTTAGTGTGTTGGAAAATGATCACAGCGCTAGGGGTGTGCCGGAATCCGGTCCGGAATCCGGTTCCGCCGGATTTACATGTATCCAGAACATCCGGAATATAGCGGATTTTGGAATCTGCCAGAGTTTGTGACTCACCGGATCATAATCTGAAATAAAAGTAATTCTCTTTCCCGAATTCCACACGATCACGATACATTAATCGATTGTTTCGAGCGTTGAGCTTGTTTAATGTTTAATATTCCGAACATACCAGAGGCTAGAGTCAGCACCGCTAATAGTGGCCAATCGGCCCAATCCCATACATGATAGTGCGGGGATGAGTAATTATTATTCATGACATCATCTTAACCGCAATCACCAATGACGTTGTAACAGAAATAATAAGCAACTATACTGCCCAAGCGCCTGGCCGCCAGCCCGCCACCTTACCGAGCATGGCAGACGACCATCAAATTGCGTCAAGCCAGCAGGCCTGTGCTGACCTAGCCTATCTATGAATACTTTTAGGGACATTGCGCCATCTCTGATTGGCTGGTCGGTTACCACTTGGTTACCTAACACTCTTTGGTTTAAACGACGGTATGACGTAGTCGCGGCCCGCGGCGCTCAGCTGTTACAAAATATTTCGCCACATTGAATGCTTGAAATTGAAGTGGAGTTTATACTAAGGTCGTTAAGACCGCTCGTTTTTTAGGACCGGCTAACAGTGATTGTTAATTGTCTTTTTAAATATTTTATTTTGAGGACTCGTAGTTCACCGGTCTAAATATGAGGACCGGTTCAATCGCTCGTTCAAGTTAGCAAGGCATTTTTCATTAGTTTCAAAAACCAACGCATTGCACCGTCCGTTGGGACGTCTTGTTTACCTCTCTTGTGTGTGATGCCGGTCAGCTCAGTCAAATCGCGCTTTAAAATTGATAATAAAATTATAAAGCTACGGAGTGAACAATGATGATAAAATGGAATTTATTTTTAAAAAACATTATTTTTCTATCGCCAACTCGCCAGAATAATTGAATTTTGCGGCGCACACGTTTCCCCTCCCCGTTTTTTCTGTTCAAATAGGGTTTGAGCCTCACTCGCCGTACTATTAATGTGATAATCAAATGCCTTTGACTAGCAGGAAAACTGTCACTAAAAGACCGAACTCAAATTTGTGGGCAGATTAATCACCCGGTATCTTTGCTACGTCTTTCAAATACCTATCGTAATAAAGGTACATGCACTTCACTAAGCGGCATGCGCCGATAAGTTTTTTGAATGCCTGAAACAGACTATAAATCGGTGATGAGAAAATGCCGATAGGTCACGGGGTCATATGCTTTTATAGCTTTCTTTGTCTTTATGAGACACAGACTATAATTAATATAAATAGAAACAGCCAAAATCCGGAATAATCCGGATCCGTCGGATTTCGCATAAGAAAATCCGGAACCGGATCCGGTTGAAAAAAACGGATCCGGCACACCCCTACACAGCGCATCAGAGCTGAACACAAGCGGGCGGTGATGTCACATGTTCTTTGAAGTCACCATCGGACGGCGCGAGGCAAATTTTGATACACACTCTCTTTGTTGGTTCTCAAAAAATTAATGAAAAATACTGACTGACAGTAAAACTGTCTTTTTTAAAGGGTTAACCAGTCCTCGCAGATGAACCGACTTGACAACATTTGATAACATGTCGTTTTAATACTTTTGGTACATAAAATTAAATATTAATCATTACGGTTCATGTCTTTGTTGGAACGATGTTTAAAAAAATAAATAATTAATCTTAAAAAATAAATACCCTTGGATGTCTTACAAGACAAAGCATTGGGCGATGCTTTCTGTTGTTGGTTCACAAAACATAGTAAAACTTGGGACCACGGTTAACTGGTTAATCGGTCTTTTTTGAACAGTTAACCAGTCCTCATAAACAAGTGGTCTTAAAACCTTAATATGAATGATTATTTTACGTATCCAAAAGACTTTCTTGAGTTTATTACTATTTTTACTTGTAGTTTAGTACTATTATTTTTACAAAAAAGTATAGTAAAATCACATCTTCCAAAAAAATAACGTACAAACTACCACAAAACTTCCCGCACTGAGTGGAAGCACTAGCAAAAGCATCCACCGACATTTCCGGAAGTTGATGAAAGCTTCTCTCACTAAATGAAGAGTTTCTACTTTCTATAATTTCATTACTAAAGAGAGCGCTATTGGCATTAAAGACAAGGCGCACATTGCTGCGCTTTGACACGTAAAAATTAATGATATGCCCATGCCTAGAAAACAGATAAACCAAAAAAAAATATGCCGCCCTTTTAGGGTCCGCCCATAAATGACGTCACGCACCGGGGGGGGGGGGCAGAGGGGAGTCACGTATTTGATGTCATTCAAAACGTGCAACTTTAAATACAAGATCCACTTAAATATATGATGACACTTTATTTAATGAAGTTTTACGTGGCTTCACGGGTGTTATGATATTACTAATATTAGAGTGCAGCCTTTCAAATAGAAAATACGGCTTTTATTGGGGGGATCTTTGTGATGTCACATTGAGGATGGGGTCTATGTTTTCGTTTCGTGATGACGTGTGATGAGAGGCAGGGGTGAAAAATCAGCCGAAATCACGTGACCTCATTTATGGACGGCCCTTTAAGTCAATCGTATGATGGTATTTTAAAATTAATTAATAAACATGAATAAATAAATGTAATTGAAACGAAGTACATTGTAAAAGGTGGGAAACATTTTTACCATTGCATGCTCTTTTTATGTAAGGGGTCATCCATATATTACGTACGCCAGCAGGGGGAGGTGGGGGTCTTCAAAAAATGGCATTTTGCATATGGATGCGTACGGAGGAGAGGGGTCTCCACTGAATGCATATGTACACACAGCATAATACTAAGCCTAGATACGTAAACCGCTCAGACTGCAAACGGCATCCGTGACTGACTGAGTCAAGACTGATATGCAATAATGTTTTATAATTTGATGCAAAGGAAATTCTGAACTTTTAATTATTTCTCATTTGGCAGCTGTGTGCCTGATTTCTAAATTTTGTCATTGTCATCTGGTCTGATAGTCATTAATGAAGATAACCAAAGCTAATTCTAGTCCCCCACCCTTTTCAAAGTTTTCTACACCTTTTTTCTGCATGTACATATCCAATTAAATATAGACATTCCTTAGCTTTGATTTATCTAATGTCTCCATAGTGGGTCAACCTATTCTAGTCCTCCAAATATGTGATTCAGTGATGTGTGAGATGTCTCCATAGTGGGTCAACCTATTCTAGTCCTCCAAATATGTGATTCAGTGATGTGTCAGAGTTGAGCCTGCGGGAAGTCTCTTTCCCTTCACTGAACTATATTTATATTCTTCTCTCCTGTGTGAACTTGCATGTACTCCACAATATGTCAATTTTTTGTTCCAATCTGCCTGAAAAAAAATTAGCACCCTGCTATTCTTCTTATCAATTAATCACAACACGGCAACATTGTTATTAGGAGCTAAATGGATGGAATAATTAAATGGATAGTCACAAAACTAGTGCAGTAGATCTTCTTTGTGTGAAGTTGTGGTTTGATAACAATTAACCTGCAAGTCCACAAGCTCATTTATGGTTTCACCTTGTCCCCCCAAAAATAAATATATATTGTAGCGTAGGAACTGTTGTGTGATGTCAAAGAATTCTATACTACACCAGTTTGCCAAAAGTAAAATTTATCATTGCAAAAAAGGCCTAAAATTTGCTCTCATCTTAAACTATTAAAGGGGTTACATGTTAACAATATAATATAAGAATAAGCAAGTTAAAAGAATTATTTGATTTTCATTAACTGATATGTAATGTCATCTCCAAACTATTGACTTTTTTTTGTTAGTATATTGGGGCGCTACAGAACTTTCTGTGGGAGTTAAAGAAATCTCAAAGGTAAAAAATCTTTTTTTTTCTTTTCTTATAATAATGCAGAGTTATAATTATAATTATATAGTTATTTTCACTGTTGCATGCTTATAAAAATATGAATTTTTAACTTATTTCATTTTTGTTGTTAATTTTAAAACAAATTTATTTTTAATCTATATGTAACACATTTATGGCTCCCACTTTTAAGTGCCAAGATGAGTTTGAAACTTTTCTTCCAAAAATCATGATATGTGTTATATTTACCTTTAATAAATTATATCTCTCTGCAACCACCAATGTAGGCCCTCTAAAAATGTCTTGATTGATTGTGAATCATTCTAAAAACAAGTGTGTTATTTGTTTTCTGTAAATTAGATGTGCTTATGTATCTATTAAGTCTGTATTTTACCACGTTTTTCTTAGTTTGCTTTCTTGTCTGGATGTTTGTCTTTCCGGGGCAAAAATTGAATTCCTTTTTTGAACCACTTCTGATCATCCAATTTTGATGAAATTTTGCATGCATACTTGATTCACATGACAATTTAATATTTCATTAATTATAGTACTCAATTCTACTTAATTATAGTAGAATTAAATTCTATTTTTCCTTATATGGAATAACTAATCAAATGTCATTTGAACCACTTCTGATCATCCAATTTTGATGAAATTTTGCATGCATACTTGATTCACATGACAATTTAATATTTCATTAATTATAGTACTCAATTCTACTTAATTATAGTAGAATTAAATTCTATTTTTCCTTATATGGAATAACTAATCAAATGTCATTTGAACCGGGGCAAAAATTGAATTCCTTTTTTGAACCACTTCTGATCATCCAATTTTGATGAAATTTTGCATGCATACTTGATTCACATGACAATTTAATATTTCATTAATTATAGTACTCAATTCTACTTAATTATAGTAGAATTAAATTCTATTTTTCCTTATATGGAATAACTAATCAAATGTCA
>MUZC01000102.1:687346-714033 GCA_002072015.1 Radix auricularia | reverse complement strand
AGTTCGAAAATATTTTGGTGTGTAAGAGTGTGTATGTACAAAATGTCCACAATGTGCATCCAACAAAACAGTTCTGGCTCAGCCCAGGGGAAGGGAAGTTCCAACAGAGCCCAAGAAAAAATTTATTTTCTTCTTTTTAGTTCACAAAACGTGGTATCTTAAAAACTTTTTTAAAAATATTTTTATTTTTAATATACTATATTGTCTTTGGTATTAAATTAAATACTAGATTTATTGAGCCAAGATTAGCATGCATTTATTGCAGTTGACACATTGATTATAAACATTTTAAAATGCCTTATACTTTAATTAATAAAAGTTGACATGAAACACTTTACCCCCGCCCCCTTTCTATTTTTATCCACCACACAGAGCAAATGTCACTAAGTACCAATATTTAATTTTTGTTTTGATTTAAATTTTCATGTAAAACCAAGAATTAAGAATCACAAAAACTATATAGATGCTTTAGTCCATTGTATCACTTGGCATGTATGTTGTTAGCTCAAGACATTGTAATAACGTTCACAGCAAACCTGCTCAAGAAACATTATTGGAATACCAGAAAAAGGTGGACCTCTTGAAAGGGTTGTCCGAGGCAGAAAAACAGGTAACTCTAAAAGCCGGAATTCTTCAATGAATTTCTTTGAAAAATTGTTAACTGATATATTATTTTAAATATTATATAAAACAGTTTTGGGACATTTATTTTTTGTTGTTTGTCTGCAGCCAAGTGCCATAGAACGCTCTCTTATTACAGAACGGTTGAGGCCTGTTGGTAACAGTTTGAGTAGTGCGCCTGCTAAACAACTTCAGACTAAAGCTAAAGCTCAGTGTGAAAAGGACATAAGAGAAGAGTTGCTGGGTCCACCTAAGTCAGTCATTCCTAAAAGTAGGTATTTTAAACTCAGGTGTTGAAATATATTTTTATGAAATTTTACACATTGAAATATACAAATTATGCTATGTTCATGGGAGGTAAAAATGTTTATTCACTTTGCAGTGAAAATAAAAACAGGTTTTAATTATAAATGATGTTAATTTTTTACAATAAACTGATAAATAAAATCCTGTATTTAATTAATAGTTGTTCTCTTGCAAAAAGTATTTTGGGATGTTTCATAAATGGTGCTGTACAATATTTTGGGATGTTTCATAAATGGTGCTGATTGGGATATGTGTACACAACCTGAAATATTTGTGTTAAGTAAATATATAATACTTTTTTTAAATATTTTCCCAATTAATTAATTATGAGAACTACATCTAAAACTTTGTGTAAGTTAAGTTTTAAAATATATTTACATACCACCTCACATCTCATTTTGAATTATATATTTTGAAATGATTACAGGGTATTTGTAAAAATGACATAATTTTGTTCCCCGCTTTTTAATGTACAAGGTTTTCAGTTTTACAACTGATCATCATTTAAAATATCTTGTGTTTGTTAGTTTGCCAGTAGTGATGTGACATTAAAATGCTTATGGATATTTCCAAGGTGGAGATGAAAAAGGTTTGAGGCAAAGGAAAACCAATCAAGAGAATGATGATATTAACACCATCCTACAACATCACCATAAAGTTCAAGAGCGCCTTGCTGAGGAGATGTTGATGCATACTAAAGCTCTACGCCAGAATGTTACAGATGCTGGTCGAGTGGTTCGCGATGACACTATGGTGAGCTGTTTATGAAATCTTTACCCATTATGTTATTATTGTACTAGAGATGTAATACTTGAGTAGTATAAATTTATTTGTCTCTCAGATATCACTGCATATTCATAGCCATTCAGATAGTTTGAATTAAAAAAAAACAAAATCTTACATCTCTTTCATATAAAACTTTGTTTGAAAACCAAAATTTATTTGTCTCTCAGATATCACTGCATATTCATAGCCATTCAAATAGTTGGAATTTAAAAAAACAAAACTCTTACATCTCTTTCAAATAAAAATTTATTTCTAAATAACTCTTAAAGTCGCAGAAGGGTTTGCAATAAACTTCCGCCTCAGTCCCGTAAGGATTTCCCGTATTACGATCAACCGGCAAAAGACTGTAATGAGTTTAAAACAATATTTACCTGTAGTTTAGCACTATTATTTTAGTAATAAAGTATAGCAAAAACGTATCTTCGAAAAAAAAACGTTAAAACTACCAAAAAACATCGCGAATCGAGCGATAACACTAGCATGGGCAACGGCGCCATTGCTGGAAGTCGAATACATCATTTTTCAAGCATTGAAGAGTTTTTACTTTCCGAGATCTCATTTCTAACGAGAGTGGTATCTAGTGACGCATTACGACGCTTTACGGATAACTAAAATTTATTTCTAAATTATTTACTTGACTAAACCTGTTCCAGCATTTAATTATTTTCAATCTTATCAAACAGAAAATCACTTCAAGTTCACAACTGGCAGATACAAACATGATGAAACTAAAAGTTGAAAGTGATCGATTGGAGGCCCACACAAAATCATGTTCCTGGTGGATATGGGTTATGTTGTTCATTGTTATCATAACTTTTATCTCCATGGTTCTATTTATGAGAATATTTTCAAAATAAAAATGTTAAAATGCTGTTTTTTGTGTGTTCCTGATAAAATGTACATTATTATAAGTCACATATTTTGAAATAATCCAATGTCATTCTAACCCTCCCCCTCCTGCATGGTTCACCACTGAAAAAACCAAATCTATTTTAATATTTTAGGAATTTATTTATTAGGGACTGCAACAATTAATTGAACTCTTAAAGCCCCAGAAGGTTTTCAATGAACATCCACCTCAGTCCTTTAAGGATTTCCCATATTTGTTATGAAATTTAAAAAAATTGCGTAAAAGGCATTTATATTATTATTGTCATAGTGATCTCATCCTTCAGGATAAGAATAGTTATTTTACATATCCAAGAGACCTTCTTGAGTTTAATACTATATTAACCTGTAGTTTAGTACTTTTATTTAATACTATATTAACCTGTAGTTTAGTACTTTTATTTAATACTATATTAACCTGTAGTTTAGTACTTTTTTTTAATACTATATTAACCTGTAGTTTAGTACTTTTATTTTTATAATAAAATATAGCAAAATAAAGTCTTCAAAAAACAAAACAAAACAAAAAAACGTTAAAACTACCAAAAAACTTCACGAATCGAGCAATAACACTAGCACGGGCAATGACTGCCATTGCCGGAAGTCAAATACATCATCTTTTACACAATAAAGAGTTTCTGCTTTCTGTGATTTCATTTCTAAAGAGAGTTATATGGAGGGGAGCATTACGGCTCTTCGGAATTTTTGACCAGATGTGCATTATCACGTTTTGGGGCTTTAAGACTTCATTTTAATACTTAACTTTATTGAAAACAATAATACGTTTTTTTCTCATTCAAATGTCATCAGATAATGACAACCAAATATGCAAACTATTCATAATATTAAGAGTTAGTTCAAATGATGAACCTTTATTATTGACAATGTACCCACCAAAGCTAAATAAACACTGACAATGTACCCACCAAAGCTAAATAAACACTGACAATGTACCCAGCAAAGCTAAATAAACATTGACAATGTACCCAGCAAAGCTAAATAAACATTCACATGGAACTGTGGTAGTTGGTATGCACAAAAAATACCTAGCCAATAATTCCCAATATGCAATACTGTTACAACTACACACTGCTGTCACAGTACATTTTTACTCACACGTCAGGACTATCAGTGATGGGCGGAAATTCACAATTAGATTAATCATCAATCCATACTTTAACGTTTAAAAGATTAACTTTTAATATTTCATTAAATGTAAATTATCGAGAACAAATAATTTATCCTTTATGCAATTTTAAAATTTAATGAAACCAAATATAGTATTAGCATAAAATCATATGACATATTTTGATTGTCATTAATCATCTTATGCAGAGACGTCACTAGTGTTGGTGTCACCTGGGGTGGAAGCTCATAGTGTCACCCCCTCTCAAATTAACCCATAGAACTCCAAAGTCTTCAAATGCCAGAATTTTGGTATCAGCCCTTGTGGTGGGGTCACCGGCTGCTGTCCGCAGCCCTTGCCTCCCCATGATGGATCCACTGCTCAGTGTAACTTGCTAATTAATTTCGTGATGGTAACCCATAAAAAAAGCACACAGCAACAGCACGCAAAAGATGAAGATTGAAGGCCATTCTTCTAATAGATGATAATGTTTCAAGATTGACTATCAAAGCGGTATAGCGCTCTTATATTTGCGCCCATTTGTTGTTGCTCTTTCATTGTGTGTTCTTTAATGACATGTCAACAATATAATGAAGGAAAATGTTCACATCATATGTCAGACACGCCTTGAACTAAAAAAAATATTAATTAATTAAATGCTATTTTTTAAAATTTAAGCCTTCCCTGTCATACTTGAAGAATATTTATTAATTTTTTAGAAATTTCGTCTAAGTTTGAAGGAATTCAAAATTAAAATATAATTTGGCTTACTTTTGTAACTTTCAAAATTTAATTCAATCATGAGTAAATTTTGAAGTAAATTTTCATTATCTTTCCATCTTTAAAACAAAATTGAATAATGGATTCACTTGCTTAACTTTACTACTGCAAGAATGTGGAATTATGAATCGTAGACAAAATACTTAAATATAACAGATAATATCTTCAATAATATGCTATATAATGGTCAGTCCAGACATTTTTCAAAGTTAAAAAATCGTCATACCAGTTGTGCAGGTGCGGCTCTGATCAACTTTGCTCAAAATCAACTTTATTTTGACTGCAAGCATACGCATTTAGGGATCTATCCGTGAAAATCGTTTCACATGAAATCGACAAAACTGAAATGTTTGCATGTGAAAATAATTTTGTGTTAAAGTTAAAGGATATTTTTTTTTAAAAAAAGGGGGGGGGGGACCTATACTCAGAAAATTAAGTTTCTTATAGTACATTAAATTAACACAGATATGCATGTTTGCACACCTTTGATTAATGTAAATTAATTAATACTATTAACTCCAAGACATTAAATACATAAATTACCTCTATAAGAAAGACCAAAAAAAATATAATAATATTAATTTTAAAAAATAAATAAAAGATTAAACAATACAATAATAAAGAAATACATCTTTAGATTGCTTAGGATAAAAAAATTTATTTCTTCCCCCTAACCAACTGTGGTGGAGGGAGTATTGAGGTGGGGTTAGTCTCACTGGCTTACCCCATGGGGTCGGTATTCCAAAGTCCAGTTGGCTTTATTTCATTTAAAACAAAGGACACCACCTCTTTCATGTCTAGCCTTTTTAATTCTCTCAATTTATTTTATTTTAGTTTATTGGAACTATTTTATTATAGCATGTTAACTGATGTTTTATTTATTATAAGTTTTCGTGCTTAATGTATTTCATTGTATTCTTATTTTTTTAATGGTGAAAAAAATGTGTCATCTCTTTTTTAGACATAAAATCATACACAATAAAATGTTATATCTTGGTGTCTCGCATTCCCCTAGTGACTCCACTGTTCTTATGCCTGTTGAAAATCTATTTTGGGGCCGTCCATAAAGTACGTCACGCTATTTTTGACAATTTTTAACTCCCCACTCCCCCTGTCACAAACTGTCACTAATCTCGGACGACCCCCCCCCCCAAAAAAAAAATACGTCACACTTTCGTACAAAAATATTTTTATTAACAAAATAATTAAAATATAACATAAAACACCGTGACGTCACACATGGCCGGACACCCCCCGCCTCCCCTGTAACAAACTGTCACACTTTCTTACACCCCCCTCCCCTGGAGCGTGACGTACTATATGGACGGCCCCTTTGATTTCATTTAATAACCTTTGTTATCCCTGCAGCCTGTTTTAAATTTAAAAATCTGAATTCTTCAATGGGTGAAATTAATTACGGTACTCGGTCCCCCAAAAAGCACAGTAGAAACAAGATACACGTGAAATGGGAGGTAAGTAATACAGACAAGCAGTCATCCCATAAGCATTTAATAAGTTGATTCCCTTTGCTGATTTAAAGAATTATTAAACAAAATCTATTTTAGAAAATTTTCGGTTTATCTGCACTTAAAATTAAAATGACTTGTAGATATGTATTTTCAAAAGTAGATAATAGCTAAGAGGAGGGAGAAGTACATACATTTTCGGTTTGTATTCTTGAACATTTCTCCTGTCTATGAATTATTTTTTAAAACCATATTCACGAAAATTTTGAAAATATTTAAAATAAAGTCTCCCTGAGAAACCAGCTCCCGCTATCATGTCCAGGACCATTCAGAGCTAAATATGATTAAACTTTAATGAGAATGCAGCACTAAACACAAACCATGGATAAGCATAGGTCACAATAATCTTCTGTATAGAAGGAGCGTCTGTAACAATAAGAAAAGATCTTTTAGGATATAATGGTTATTTTATGTATCTAAAAGACAATCTTGAGTTTAGAACTATTTTTAATTATAGTTTAGTACTATTTTTTGGCTAAAGGTTTCGTAAAATCACATCTTCAAAAAAAAGTCGGTTAAAAACTACCACAAAGCTTTGTGAAATGAGCAAAGGCACTTGTGAAAAGCAAGCATCAACTTTTCGACTAGATCATCTTGATGCACTAACAGTTAGCGCTATCATGGCTCAGGATTAGAGGCAAGGTGTGCATTACCGTGTTTTAGGACATCAAGAGTTAAATAGGTCTTTTAGAGAGTTTCAGAATTGATAATTTATATTTTATCCTGTATTCACAGTAATGTTTGTTCAATGTAATTTGTGAGATAATACATTTAGATAGAGGACAATGGGTTGATTTGAAGATATTTGTTAGTTTCTAGTCAAATGTAATTATTACATTTAGAGTTGAATGTAGCAATTTATTTCATCTTTTTAAAACTGAAAACCAATTTGTTTTCTATTAATAAATTTACTGAAAATAAATAAAACTCCGCTATGCTAATTATGACTTCTCAATGTGATAATTTGAAGTGGAAAATATTGCCTAATGATAATTTTTTTTTAATGTAAAATATAATCAAAATATATTGTTGAGTTTGTTTCTAGTTGATTGATACAAATATAATAAATATAATTTCAATGGCATTATTTTATTGTTTCATTTTTTGTGAGACTGATAAAAGGATATTAAACAGGCCTGTGTGTTGTTTGAGACATAGAATGAATGGTAAAGTTGTAAAATTATAATTTTATTAACTTTTTTAGGTTTAAGTAATGTTCCAAATGTTTTTTTTAAAAATGTATTGTTTAAACCTAGAAATCCGACAACTATTGGGTGTGATGAAATCAGATTGGAGTTTCAAAATATATACCATCATAAAAATAGATTGTTAGAATGCACCCTGACCTACCTTTTTGTGTCATTAATTGTATCACATTTTCTGTGCCATACAAATTCTAATTATATATAATTATTATAATTAATTATTATATAATTATTATTTCAAAATTTTAATTTCAGTTGACCAGAGTTTTTACTTCTTGCCACTCTCACGGTAACCTTGTCAAATATAAACAGCTGGTAACTTATTTATCTAGTGGCCGTATTGCAAGAAAACACAGCACATCAAGCAGTTGGATTTGAGTACATCCAAAGTAGATGAGGAGCTGAGGTTCCATTTTCATCACATAAGAACTTAAGGCATTATCAGTTGTATAAATTATAAAGTCAACCCTTATTTATCGGAATTTATTTGCTTTAGACTCTACTGCAAATGATGCATAGCTAGAGTACTTAGAACAAAAAGAACATTTTTACAATTACCTGAAAATGTTTGTAGACATTATTAATTAATTATTATTATAGATTCTTGACTTGAAATAACACCTTACTTTACACTCGTATCACCCAATATATAATTAATATTTGATAAAATAAGTCATTTTGAGTTTATCCCTAAAAAAATTTTCAGCATCGCAAGATTTGATTACTAAAAAGCGTTTGCAGAGCATAATTAGCACCCCCACCCCCCAAAATAAATAAATAAAGACAACTATGTTATGCTTGGTTTCATATGAAACTAAACTAAGGATTTTTATATTTAAAATAAAGCATCTTTTATTTTAAAGGATTTTAAATATTTTTTTAAAAAATTAAAACCCTTTTTGCCCCATTTAAACTTCTACAGCCTTGAATATTTGATTTCAAATAAAAGATTATACATTTTTCTGATCTAAGTAATTTTATTCCCTTAAATGATTTTTAAAATTAATCAAAGAGCGTAATTCTGATTATAAAGCAATACTGATTTAATAAGCATGTTATATCCCAGCTAAATAGTTTTCACTGTCTCAATAAACTTTTAAATGAATAAATAGTAATAGTATTTAAAAAAAACATGGGATAGAGTAAAAGTTGCAGTGCCAAATGGCAAAGGATGACTTTATAACAAATAAGATATTTTAAGGTGAAATGGATCAGAGCATGTCCAAATACTAAAAAGTAATAATGATGTTATTTTCGAGTTAGTAGGGAGTTGAAACATTGAAGTGAAATGACTTACATTAGTGGATTAATTACTCTTATATACAAGTTATTCTCTTTTTGAGCAACCAAACAATGGAATTCTCTTCCATTACACATCCCTAGTATTTCAACTGCTAAGTCCTTCAAGACTGCACTTAGAACACATATTTTCAAACTTTATTTTGAAAATTAAATAAAACATTTTTTAAAACTTTTAATGATTAACCCTTTACAGTCCAATGCGCTTCGGCCTTTTCTACTCCCTGCGACCAAGCAAGGGGAGATAACACTTTCTTAAATCAATGTTCTTTTCCTAATTAATTCATAAAAAATAAACTATTTGTAGGAAGATGAAAGTAAAAATAACTAAGTACAAACAAATGGACACACTTCATATCCATTGGTCTTTAAGTTGTATAATACAAATGATGTTCACATTAAAAAATCCAGAAAACCCCCCAAACATTTTTTAACAAATTTTCCTTGTCATAAGGTAGATCTCTTCACCATTTGCAAGTCTATTAAAGCTTTTCTAAAGCAGGCATTATTAGCAGGCACTATTGTATTGGTATGAGTGAACCACAGGCATGTTGTGAATGCCAACATTACAATTTTATTTTTAAAAACTTCTTTATTTCATTGGAGAAAACTGGCTGCAAGTAAATTCTTTTTTGTAGCACATTGTACTAGTTGTAGTGCAAACAAAGTTATTTTTTTTTGGTAGTAATTGTCTGGCATGACTAAGAAAAGTAATCAGATGAAATAGCATCGTCTGGCAGATATTAATCATGTCTAGGGCCTGATTATTTGATAATTGGGGAAAAATCGATTGCGGAAAAATTAATCGACCACTATCGGTCTGATAATGGTCTATAAAACCATTTCCATCCATGTCGTGTCACAATTTATATAATGTTTTATCAGTGTTTCTATAACTATCACTAGTGTTATTTAAATTAAAATCAATAATCATATTAATTACTGCAAGATTCAGTGAATAAGGAAGCCCCATTACGCCTAAGTTCCTTCAATATTTTGTCCATTTCATTAAAATCCCCGTGAAAAAAACGTCACTTTTCAAAAAATTGTAAAAAATGAGCCCTTGGGTACACCGTCTTCAAACTAGTATCAAAATAAACATCGAAAACGAGGCTCTCTTCCGGTAAAGTTTAAGTCAGTACTGCGCGACGGATATGCGCAGCGCTACGCAACAAAGTAAACAACCTCGGAGCGGGCGGGTTTGGCGTTATCGGACTGTAAGCATAAGAAAAAAAACGGCGCGTTTCGGGCGCATCGGACTGTAAAGGGTTAACGTAGCTGATGTACTATGTATTGTCATTTATGTAGTTAGTATGATATGAATGTTTATTTAATTAATTATATGTATTGTTATCTCCATGTAAAGCGCCATGAGCCCGGCTCCTAGCTGGGATACAGCGCTATATAATATAAATTATCATTTTATTATTATTATTATTTGTGTTTAAGTGTGTTATTACATATTAATTGCATATAAAAAGCATAAGAATTTTATTATAAAGAATTCAGAGACATAATTATTGTACCGGTGTTGAAATTACACAAAATGTACACATTTACTTCAATTTTTAGTTTTAAAAATAATGTATGGCTCTTGCAGAATTACTTTTCAAAATATGTGGTGTTGATGGCTCTCTCCGACAAAAAGTTTCCCCAACTCCTTCTATACATTAACATTAAATAACATTTCTAGATCTTTAGAATTGTTATTTAATGTTAATGTATAGATTTGGTTCAATCTAATTACTTTGGTTATAGACTTCTTTTCAATTTTAAATGAATAAAATTAAAAGTAAATGATAATTTAGGAAATAACTTGTATATGAGAGTAATCCAATAATGTAAGTCATTTCACCCCAATGTTTCAACTCCCTACTTCTTTAATTAACTTGAAAATAACATTGAAATAAGGTACAGCTTCCATATGGTGTTTTATTCTTGCAATTTTACAACTACTATTGAACACATTACAATCTGTAGTATTGCTTTTGATATTCAATTAACTCTTATTTAAAATCTTTGATCTTAAAAATTTTAAAAAATTCTTTGTGAGTGTGAATTGAACAAAACTGTGATTGTTTATAATGTAATGGTTATGTCTTTGGATGCTGAACTGCTCTGTCTAGACATAATAATCGCTTTGATTACATAGAGACATGAGAGTGATTGTCAGTGAATAAGTAAACAGTTACATAATAAGTGTTTTATTAAATTTTAATTGCTTTTAATCTGTGATATGGTTGAGGGGAGCATTCAAATGTCAGAATTCAAATCCCTTGCTCAGGCTACATGCCTGGGCTACTGATAGTTAACTATTATCTTTGGATCTCCGAGATGTTAATTTGTTATGATTTGAATGTGTTTGTGTAACAACTTATGATATCAATTTGTTGAAGCTTTATATTGTAGAGAAACTCCATTAAGCGTCAGAAAAATAGTGTTAAAGTTAAAGAATTTGAAGAGGTGCCGCTAACAAAGTCAGATAAGTTACAGCAGGTGAGCTACAATTTATTATTTTATTTATTCTTCTTGTATACTTGTATTGAGATAACTATTTCATTTGACACAATATAAACAAGATGTATACAGGATAAAGCAACATTAAAAAAAAACAAAAAAACTATTATTAATTATTATTATTCAATACTATTTTGGTAAGTTACTAACTTTTAAAAAAGACTTAACAGACCTTCACTCTTAATGGTAAGAAAATAAAATTAATAAGACAAAATTTATAACTTCATTTAAAAGACAAGACTTGGCTTAAACACATAATTTATTTTGTTCAGTCAGTCAATATGTCATGGGAGACTAAATGTATGATTTTAAAACAGCTGCTATAATCCTATCAAATTGTAAATACACTAGTCATGCTTGTACAAATAAAAAATATGGGCATAAGATTGGTTGTTACCAAATAAGTAAGTTTACTAGTATCAAACAAATATACATGCTTTTTGAAAAAGCTTTTTACATAAAAATATTTAATTTAACAAGGCGAAAATGTTTGAAAATAATAAAATCATGGAGTAAATGACCCATGTATGAGATAAATAGTGGCCCTCAAATTAAAAAAAGTAATGCAAGTCACAACCACTTGGTTAAAAATTTTATCCAATGCAAGTCAAATGTGAATCAAATGAACAATCTTCAGGTGTATACTATTACTATTATTATTGTTTTAGAATCTATCAAAAGGCAAAGAAATAAGCTACATATTGATTTGCCATCTAAAAATTGCTTTATTTAGAGAATTAAATGGGGCAAAAGATTAAGCTACTCTTAAAGAAAAAGGTGGCAGTAATGTGTTAAATGCTGGAAAAAAAAGAGTCAGACTTCCCATTGCTCTATGTTTTTTTTTTATATATACAAGTACAATTTCCAATAAATTATGAGTGAACAAAGGTAAATAAGTATTTTTAAAAAAAAAACATTTGCAGTTTCAAAACATGTTATGTGTATTTGGTATAATTAAGTAGACTCAGATTCTAATATTTGTAGGACTAAATCACAACATTTGAGGTTATAAAATAATTTTCTTTTGATAATTTCGTTGTAGGACTTAAGTAGTAATAGGAAACAGAAATGGTGCTATGATTACTATAGACGCTCATAACATTTCTAATTGTGATAAAAATGTTTGCAACAGGTATGAAATGGTAGCATTATTCTATTTGCTATCATTACATCCATCAACTTCTCACACCACTGTCCTCTCTCAGCAAAAATTCATATTTTACAAATTACCATATAAAATTTTTAAAGAAAATGGAACATAAACATCTATTTTGTCTTACAATAAGCTTGCTAGAATTTGTATTGTGATTATAAATTTAAAAAACTGAACAAAAAAAAGATTATTTTAAAAAATATTAATAATAAAGGTTTAAATGAACTTTTTTTAAAACTGCACTCTTATTTAGGTCAGTAAAACAAAAATATTGCACAATCTAAAAAGCTAATGTTGAGACATACATTTCATAATTATAGGATATTTGATTTTGTTCTTCACCCGTAATGTTAGGATATGATGGATTTTAAAATAATGTCATGCATGGTTGCAGCACCTCAGCAAGAAAAAAAAAAGGGTTTAAGATTGTCAAAAATGGGGGGAAAGACATACATATATTATTTAAAGCAATATTTTTATATATGTGTCTTCAGCCAATGATAATAATGGCCAATTAGTTTACAGTATATACTTATCAAACATTAGTAAGAAGTGGCTTGCTCCATGCAATGTTATTTTTAACAAGGCATGTCTAAATTCCTTAACAGTACAGCAATAAAGTGTTAACTTTATACATCACAACATTATCCTATAAAGTATGTATTACAAAGCATAGCTATCAATAAGCAAGCCAAAAACTTTAGAAAGAAAGAAAAAAACTTTTTAAAAATTTTCTAAGTCAATATCATTAAAAAAATATGTTTACTTGAAACTGAATTAAAGTTGTGGAGCATTTTCAAATAAAAAATGACATTTAATAAAGTATACAAAATATGTTCATTATAAATTCTTAATATAATGAGCCAATATACTTTTACAGCAGGTGGATTTATTCACACAAGGAAAACCAGATGGGCTGGACATGTTACACAGAGATCTAAATGAAAAACTGGTTTCACTCATGTCCATGACCTGAATTCATGAGAAATAACTTGCTATAGTTGGTACCAGCTGGTGAGGTAGAGTAACTGTTGGAGTAAAATACCATACTCATACCAAAAGAAAAGACACAGCTAAGAAAAGCACAAATGTATCAAATATAAATTGTAATCCACAACACTTGTGCAATAAATGCGGGAAAGCGTTTGAGGCCCATTTAGGACTTGCAAACCACTAACATTCCATGTAAATGTAAATCAAAAACAATAAGCCTTTCTAGTATTTGTAACTTAAAAAATAATTCACCCCATTTTAGTAAAGATTGCTGCTTCATGCAATCATACACTTCTTAGCAAATAAATTCAAAATAAAAACTAATTTTAGAGATTTGACATATTATTTGTAAACAGTATTTAGAGTTTGGGCTTATTATTATGTGTATGTAATTTAACCTCAAATATTGTTTACATAAAAAAGAAGAAATATTTTATGATTTTATGAATAGAATCTTGTAATAATTTCTAGTAAATTTCTTCTTTCAATTAAATCAATACATCTGTTAAGTTATTTACATTATAATACATGCAATTTAAATCAATACATTTTATAGACATTCAAATGCCCCATGTTAAGGACATGATTATTACTAGCACTTCACTCATGCATCTGTAATACTGGAGTCATGATTACATTACCTTTATTTAAATATAACTCTAAATATAATAATAAAGAGTATTTTATTGGTCAGCATAAGGTTACAGTATATTACATCAAATTTTTTTCATAAATAAGATCAATAAATTTAAATTAAAAGAAAAAGGCTAAGTCTTGCAAAACAAATATAAACATCCTGCATTTAAAATTTCAAAGTTTTGTGCAGAACATTTGCTATCTTCACAATTATTTGAAAAGTTTTTAAATTGTACAATATATATATTTTGATGAGATTATTGCCAAAACTACACACTTGTTTCTTTCTTTTGGAAGTCAGAACCTGAACTCTGTCGTATCCAGACATTATCATCTAAACTGTCACCATCATCTGAACTGGTGCTAGAATCATCAGCCATGTTACAAAACCCTTTCTGGGTTAAACGTTCATACTCACTTGCTGATCTGGGCAGCCAAAAAGCTTTTGTGGCTAAATCATCACTTTCACTAGCCTGCTTGATAAGTTTGTGCATAACTTTGTCTCTGTACATGTGATTAACATAAACATAATTAGCTTTTGATGGTCGTCCCTTGAACTGTTCATCCCATCCCAAAGACCGCTGCTTGTTGGTAAGTTTGTTTCTTGAGTGCCTTTCAGATCTATGGTGTTTTTTCCTGTGTGTTGGATCAGAGTGATGGTCAGAATCTATTGATCTTGCTTTTTTCATATTTTGTTGTGTATTTTGATTGGTTCCCTGATAATGGGGCTCATAAGCCTGACTGTCTGACATGACTGGGCTACAAGGGGCATATGTGACAGTTCGCCCTGGACTGCCACCAACTGGTGTTCGTTTAGGGCGGGGCCGGCTGCTGTCTGAGCTATCCCCTCCAGATAGTGGGCGCCAGCTATTGCCACTACATCTATTTTTACGATTTGTTTGAGACTGTGAATGAGAACTGCTTGATCCAGGGCTCATGGACTTGACCTGCCGACCCTGTGACTGAATGAGATATGGTGATGGAGGGATGTTGAATGAGGGCAGCACCTGCTGATTTAAGGGTGGGGGGGAAAGGCCATTAGGGTTATGATTTAAATTAAATATTTGGGGATTTAAGGAAACTGGCTGAGGGAATACACCATAGTCAAACGGATAATGTTGTTGAGAGTGAGCAGGGGGTGGAGGAGTAAATGAATATGTTGCTGTATGACTAGTTATGGGAGGTAGATTACAATATGGATTCCAAGCCACGCCAGGATTCACTGGTCTTGTGGGAACTTCTCCCTGGAGAGACCGTTCGTTATGAGAATTCGTCCCACTTAATTGGTTGCATGGTACTGAACCCTCTTTGTCTGTTTGCCTCAGCTTCTCATCTCCTTCATCTAAATTCTTCCCATGACGAGGCAGTGTGTTGTTATTGCGAGGCTGGACAGGAGTGAATGCACTAGGATGAACTCCTGTCCCAAGTGACCCGGCACTGGGTGAACGTTGATGCTGAGGGAGATTCTGATTTGAGTTTGCTTGCTGGTAGGCTGTACCAACATGTTTGTCTCTGTCTGGAGTTGCTGACCTTATTCCAGATACCTGGCTGTTGTGCTCCAGTGAGATTGCACCACAGGATGAACCCAGCATATTCTGTGGAGTTAGTTGGTTATTTATGTGAACAGGTATTTCCCTGGAGCTAGAGAAAGAGCCAGCTTTAGCAGAGGGCTTTTCTTTTGACTGGATCTGAATCTCAATACTAAGGTGAGTATTGGCATCACTACTTGTTTCATGACTATGTCTGTGATGGTTTAGCTCCCCTGCTGAATTATTGTCAGTCAGGCTGCTATTCAGATCCCTGTTTACATCTTTGTTCATTACTTTACTGTGGTGTCTATTTTTCTGCCAAAATTTTTTAGCAGCTCCATTCTGTCTAGGATTATAAAAATTAGGGAAGCCTTCTTGTGCTGAATTAAATGATATCTCTGAGGAGTTTGGGATGATGAGGTTGATGTTGGACTGTTTGCTGTTGTTCTTCATATTGTAAGCCTTTGTGATATTGGAAGATTTTTGGGAATATAATGACAAATTGGTGTTGCTGTTTGACTTGACAACACTCCCATTAGCCTGTGGTTGAGTTACAGGGGTTGGTTCGGACTGTGGCTCAGTTATTTCCATTGGAGCTGTATAGGTTTCCTTTGGGGTACATCCCCCCAAACGTTTCCAGCTCAACTGAGCATCTTTTCGAGTACAAATAAAATAAATAACCATGAAAATACCAAAGAATGAACTCATCAGTCCATAAGCATAGCTGAATATGATTTCTTGGTGAGGGATAATGAGATGGAAAGGCTTAGCAATGGCCAGAGCACCACACATCCACATTACGATAAACAAAAAGAGGAAGGCAACTAGCGATCTGAGTTGTGTGATGGGTCTTCGCTCTTGGTCAGGTATACTTGTCACTGAAACAACATCTTCCTCATCTTCATCATTACTAGCTCGACTGTACCTCCGACGATAACCTCCAGCATTGCTACTGGTAATATTATTGTTGTTATTAGAATGATGCAAGTTGATATTATGAGTGTTGTTTGTTGTGGTGTCAGGCTGAGATGGCACAAGTTCTATTTCATTGGTGTGAATTTCATTGTCACTTTCATTAGCTGCCTCGCTGTCAGTTTCAGGTACGGACCTCACAACACATGAGATTCTCATGAAAAGAACAAGATTCCAAGCAACAAGTAGAGCTACTGGAGCATAAAAGGCACCAAGACTTGGCTCCCATTCCAGAAAGCAGCTGTGAAAGATAAGTTTATAAACTTAATGACTATGCTTACTACAGCTTAATTATTCTTATTAATGTTTACATACATACAGCTACATTTTAAAGTAAAGTAAAGGGAGAGGAAGGAAGGCATGTTTCATTATTGTTCATTAAAAAAACTGTACTGCTATAGTCCTACACTTAGTTTGTTCAGTATTTTCCTGCATAAATTAAAGCAACCACTTGGCTATATATACTTTTGAAATCAGTATAAACATATTTCACATAGCAACAATGAAAATATACCATTTTAAAAAATGAGCCAGGATCAGTAAAGATATTACAGAAGCTTCAACTTACTATTTGAGGCCAGAATAAAAGTTGATGTTAACAGCAGCTGTAATTCCACAAATGATGACAGGTACACCATATCCAACAAAATAGAACTGGAGAATAGGTTTTGGTGGGAGTGGCATGGGGCCAAGTTCAGGTGGGGCCTCTGGAGGCTGATTCGCTTTGTTGAATTTTTTGTAAATTATGCTAAAGTAAAAAAGAAATGATAATTTATATTATAATTTATAAGTAGGAATCAAATTTTAGCTTATTAGTAATATTAGCAAGTCTTAGTTCTTCTTAAACTCAATAAAACAGTCATTTCAAAATGTTCAAAAAATAATTTTAAAAAATAATAATAATCATACTGATAAACAACCTACTTGGACATAATGGTGATCCAAAATACTGCACATAATGTAAGGTAATGAATACAAATGCCAGCCATTTGACAAGGCAATTCAAAATCTGTGCGATTAATGCCAAATATAAATGCTGCCATCATTAAGAATGTGCTCAAACAAAGATTCACAACCGCATGCTTGATTTTCTTGGGAATTCCTATAGACCTGAAAATAAGAGTACATTAGGTATATTTTTTTTGCTTGCTAACCAAACAGTCAATTTTACTTCTATACCATCAAATGTTAAAGCTTTCTTGTGTAATCTTCTACTAGTTATTTCCATTGAATATTTGCGCTAAATACCAATATGATTTGTAATTATTATTCATGGCCATGATAGCACATTTTGTGCTTTAGACCCTTAATTTACTAGTTGATTTATCTATATTCGAATTTTTCTCATTTATCACCGGGTGTGCCAGTCTATTACAGACCCTAGTTAGTCAAGAAGACAACAAATATCTTGAAAAGTCATGCTGGTGCTAATTAACACTGACATACCGACTTTTACATTTATTATTTATTTTCAACACACCTAGGAAAAAAATTCTGAAAAACAGTTTATCCTAAAACTAAAAAAATGTATTATTGTTTGCTGAAAGTAATAAGTCTCTTATTCTAATCACTTTTAGAAACCTATCTATGTAGAACTCACACATTTTAAGACTTGGTTATGTCTATTTGAAAACTTTGCTTTTAATTTGACTTACCCAAAACAAGCCATTAAAGTAATCATTACGAGAAGCATACAAAACATGCAGACTCCACTGCCAACATATATAACTGGTTCCATGGTAAATGCAGCTAATCGGTATTGAAATGAATGATCCTGTAATAATAGAAAATATCACAATTATTTTTTTTTTTACAAAAATGTGAGAGTATGACAATTTAAAAAATAAATGATTTCAGCTAATATTCATTTTGAATAATGTATTTATGTTAAGACTTATTAAATACCTGAAGAAGTGCAAAGTTAGAAAGATGATACACATGAACAACAATAGAAGTGCCATTCCTTTTGATAATTTCACACCTATCAGTTTTCCACCCACCATTTCCTTCTGAAAAAAACAACAACAAAAAACAAAAACGAGTTAATAATTATTTCATTTAATTAGATTAGAATTAAGTTTTGTATTACATAATGGTTAACCATTTCTAAGATCAGGACCCACCCCATTTAATCTGAACCTGGTAAAATTAACTTTAATTAGTCTTTATTAGCTTATTACCCAGAGTTCATATTTTGGTGTGAAAATGGTTATTTTGAGTTTGGCTATTTAATGATTTTTAAATTTCATAAAAATTCCTTTTTTTCTGCTGAGGTATAGTACAAAAGCTATCACACTGCAGCAATGAAAAAAATATCTGATCCATATTCCTGCATTGATTACGGGAAAAGAAAGAAACATGAAGCAAAGTGACATAGAAGCTTAAACATGAAATACGGAGGACCATGTTCGACACACACTCATAATCAAATGTAGTTGTATGATTTTTTTCCTAAATTTACATTTGCCTTAATTAAACCAGTAGCCTAACATATAAAATATAAATAATTATGAGTGATAAATTTAAGAATGATGTTTTTTGGTCCTAACAAATACTCATATTATATGGCAAAACAAAAAATCAGTAAAATCGGCAATGCTTGCAAAAATGCATAATAAATAATTACGTTAGATAAATTTGAGAATGACTTCATCAAATATGACTACTGTTTTTTTTCCTAACAAATACTCATATTGGCAATATCAGTATCGGCAATGTCAGCAAATATGCATATTGGTAGACCCCTACTTATTTGCTGTTTGTCGGAAGAGTGATAAGGTGAGTGTAGCCAAAACCCCAAAAAGTAGGGGGTTACATTGTGTGGAGCAAAACTCTGTCATTGCAGTGAGTAGACAATTGGACGGAAAAAAATGGCACTAAAAAAAGTCCATATTATCATCACTGTTTACTCCTTAAACTCAAGAGATTTATTTTAAAAATTACTTTCCTTTTTTTTTGGCCAAGTTGACAGGCATCAGGCAAGAGAGAAGTGAATCCATGAGAAGTGAACACAATGTCACCAACAGATGAGGCATGGTTTAATTTTTTACATTCTCTTGTGGGTTTTAAAACTAATGGAAGGCGTAACTGGTCTTTTATTTTAACAGTTAACTAGTCATCAAAAAACAAACTGTCTAACAACCTTTTATGGTATGCTATTTTAATACACAAAAATTATAAATTGACTATTAATCATAACTGTTTACTTCTTAATGCTGAAATTTTGGGCTGTTTTTTTTTAAGATTCAAAAGTTGATGGGCATTGTGGTGGTGACACCAAAGGCACTTTTATGTCACCATCAGACTATGCAAGACTTTTATTCATTCTCTTGTTGGTTTTCAAAATTTAAGTCTTTTTTTCCATAATGGTTAACCAGTCCTCAAAAACAAGCAGTCCTAAAAACCTTAATACTGTTATTTCTCTTATACTTAAACAACATTTCAGACATACATTTAAATAGCCACAGCTAGTAAGACTTACCACTTAAATCAAAATATGCTGCCTTAAGTGGTTTTCTTGTATCTACAACTTCAAATGTTATCACTACAGGTTCAGACAAATTTTTTGCAGGTCCACCTATTTTTAAAAAAAAAATTAAAGCCTTTGAAAATAGAAATCAAAATGTATTTTTCCTAAACCTAAAAATAAATCAAATAAATTAAATCTGGTCTAATAAAATATTGATATTTTGTTTAATTTTTTTTAAAAACATAAAATCTTGATATTTAAGTTATTTAACTCAACCTACCAATAGAAACTGCCAAGACAGGGGTAACTACTGTCCAGTTTCCTTTCCTGAAGGCAGGATCATCAAAATCTGACTGAATGACTGGAAAAAGTTTACTGGTTCGATGTAGAATCACAAAGACATTTGTTTTATGCTGAGAATGAATGGTATTGATGGGTGCAATATTTGCATATGGAAAGAGATGCTTGGCAGAAATACTGAGGTTGGATGATATGTTCAAAGGTTTTGATAATTTTGAGAAATATTTTGAGGATATATTTAAAGCATCCCAGGGGCTTGTGCTTGATGAAAATATGGGCAAAACTGAGGGTAACTTAGCAATGTCATCCTCATCCCTAAGTCGATTGGCTTCCAGAGGGTATAATTTTGGAGAGTAAGGAAACATGGGTAATCCTTGTGGCAAATTTGTGTCTGATGAAGAGAAATTAGTTGTGTCATTAGAGACATAAGTCTCATTAGTGATGACATTGAAGCTGTATGTGCTGTTTTCTTTTGGCCATTCAGTTGTATGTGCTGGATCAATAGGTTTGGTTGATACTTTAGTAGCCATCAGTGCAGGGATGTTAACATAGACTGGTGTATTCTGAAAAATAATATAGTTAGCATTCTTTATTTTTAAAAAAATGTTACTTACAATAATTTATCTATGTGGTTACTCATGAACTGTACGGTTTATACCAGGATCCCAGGATAGTAGAAGAAATAAAAAAGGGCATATACTGCGCTGGACAGGACATTTAGAAAGAATGGCAAATGATAGAGGAGCACAGAGGGCGTACCAACAAAACCCCCAGAGGAAAGACAGATTTCTGGAAAGACCTAGACTTAGATGGATAGATGATGAAGAGAAAAATATACAGCAGGGAATCCCATGTTATAGAAGAAAGTGGGACGTGGTGGTCGAGAGGTAGCGCGCTCGACTGTCATACCGATGGTCACGAGTTCGAATCCACGTGAAGGCGAGGATTTGTTCCCGGGGCCTGAGGAGTCCCCGAGTCACCCAGCTCTGAATGGGTACCTAACTAGACAATAGTTAGGCGGCTGGGGTAATGCGTGGAACCCCTATAGCCGTGGCCTGTGACTGCTGCATCACTTGCCAACAGATCATCTCTCATGGTCTGTGGACGCAATTATCTTCTGTATAGAAGGAGCGTCTGTATATCTAAGATAAGATAAGATAAAGTCATGGATTATAACTGAGAAGAAGGAGGCTGGGACGCAGGCCAAAGCCCTACATGGAGTGTAGCGCCACAGGGACGGACAGATGTTAATCATTATGCTGCTTTTTAAAATCAACTTTTGACCCACTTAATAAGATGCGACATATTAGCTGGGCAGCAACTTTTCCACATTCTACTGCTGTTAAGTAAAAAAAAAAATCCTATAATTTTAGAGCCTCTTTCAAATTATTGCTTGATGAAAGTAATATGACTTTTACACACACACACAGAATCTTCTTAATTCATGTTAAATATTAGCCTCTATTGAGAGTAATTTTAGTTGCCATGTACTGCAACAATATTTTACGACATATTATAATAACCCATCAATGTTACAAAGGCTGAAATAGGAAGAATTCACATTTTATTGATGGGGTGATTCATAAATGTCATAAAAGAGCAAATAACAAAAATAATAAATGGAGGAACCATTTTGACACAAAAGCAAAAAACATAATATACTCACTATTTCTGATGCATGAGAGCTACAGTGAAAACTGGTGCTGGTGAATCCATGGTTCAGAGATTCCATAGTGCCGCGAAATGAACAGTGTACACCAGTTTGAAGGACTTGTTTTTTGCTTAACACAACAATAACAACATTTTCTGAGAAACGACTCCACTCTAAGCTTAATAGCTGAGAATCTACCTGTTCACTCATTTGTTCTAGCATTTTAACCATTCTGAAAAAAATGATTAAATGATACATTTTAGTATTTGAATGCCATGAAAAAAAACAAAAATGGGAATATAATTTATGTTCTTCTTTCTTAAGTAACAAAATTAAATTAGTATAATTAGTGAAAGATCAGTTACCAAAATTAGCTAAATTGATATAATGTATGTACACTATAGCTTTAATTACAGCAGCAAAAGCTATAATTTTTTGCAGAACTGATCATAAATTTTTAACACAAATATTCAAACCTTGAAGGAGCTCTTGTTTCTTCCTGAGCTGTGGCCAAGACATCAGAACTTAGAGCACTTACATTGCTGACCATGTTAACCAAAAGTGAAGAAACCTACAAATAAAAATAGTGACTCATGACCTGCTGTGTGTTTGGTCAATTGAAGTCAAACACCAATTACTTGTTAACAGTACAACCAGTAAGACCATCTCCATTTTCCATGAATGAAAGGAAATCTATTGCGTAAAATTATAGAAAGGTAAGGAATAAATGGAAGGTGTTAAGCAGACTGTTTCTAAGCAAGCTTTGTGTGTACTAACTCACATTGTTTATTTGTGAATCATTTTCACGGTTTGAGTATTAGCTAATTAACATTTTCATCATCTACATAAAGAAATTTTTTTTAGAGGAAGGTGGGGAAGTTATAATTTAGTGTCAGTTTACTGGAATTCAGTTTCTTTGTTGCATAGTGTTCAACCAGCCTATATCTTGAACAGATTAAATGTATTAAAACTTATGGCAGTATATCACAATTACCATTCCGTCTGTAGTTGCAAATGGAAGTAACAAAGACATGATCTTAGCCAGGTAGTTTACATCAGTTGAGTCCAAGATTTCTTTGCTTTCTCCAGCGACAACCAAAGCTTTAGACACACCATAGGTCAAAGTTGGAACATTACCACTGTCGAGGTCAGTCTGGAAGATTAAGAACAATTTTTGTTATTGAATAGCTTTCTGTAGGTTATTATAATAAGCATCCTCCCTTCTTAAACTCTTAATGTGTTAAAGTGTTGTAATGAGTCCCTGACCCCTATTACCAAAGCGTCGTAAAGCGTCCCTAGATAGCACTCTCGTTAGAAATAAGATCACAAAAAGTAAAAGCTCTTAAATGCTTGAAAAATGATGTATTTGACTTGCCGCAATGGCGGCCGTGTCCCTCCTAGTGTTATCGCTCGATTTGCCAAGTTTTTACGGGTTTTTTTAGAATATGCGATTTTGCTATACTTTATTACTAAAATAATAGTACTAAACTACAGGTAAAAATAGATTTAAGCTCAAATAGGTCTTTCGGATACATAAAATAACCATTCTTAAAGATGAAGTCAGTATGACAATAATAATATAAATGGATTTTACGCAATTTTTAAAATTTCATAACCGGTTGATTGCAAATCAGGAAATTCTTACGGCACTGAAGCGGCAGTTTTCCAAAAACCTTATGGCAAAAGAAGAGTTAAAATAAATGCTTTTTATAATAAAAAGAAATTTTTAAAAACAATTGGCTACTGAAGTGATACCTTGGCAAACCTGGCCAATTTGCGAGTAATGTTTTTAAAGAAGCTGCAGGCAGACAAATTGAGATTTCTCCACTTTCCATCTACATCACATTTGTAAGTGACCATTGAGCCTTTCTCTCCTTTTTGGCAGGGTTGAGAAACAACAAGTCCAGCCATAGAAACAGCCCAAGAATAAATGCCTTTGGATGTCCGATTAGTGACAGAGGGGCACTCAAGCACAACTTCAGGTGCTCTTACTTCAACATGGACCTGTTGGAGTAGAAATATCCTTCATTAGAAAAAATAATACACCAATAATTTTCTTAGCAGACGTTTATTATAAAATGATTATGCTATTTGATTTCACATAATAGACATAAGGCCAGAGAGTATAAGTATTGAAAATTTAGCAAACTTACTGTTTTTGTTAAATTCCCATTGTCTGTTGTGACTACACAGCTCCATTCTCCAGCATGTGAGGAATCTAGACTTTCTACAATGAGTCTGTGATTGAAGATGGTGCGATCCTCATTTTGAGATGTATGGACAAATACACCCATGGTTTTATTGGATGTTACACGCTGGCCCCCACGAAACCAAGCTATGTCCATATTATTAGATAGAGCAGATGCATGACACTCAAATGGAAGTTTATCTCCTTGGAAAACTAATTGACTTTCAGAGGGTCGGATTTCAAATAAAGGTAACTGTAGATTATGATCTGTAAAAAAACAAATGCATTTCAAGTAAAAGTAATAATAGATAATGATCAGTATGAAAGGTAAGAGACTTTGAAACCAATTTATTGCTTTAATCAAATATGAGCAACCCATCATAAATGTTCTTAGTTTGAATCCTACCAAGAGAATCAAAATAAGTTGTTAGTTATTTTCAACTATGTGATCGATCCATTAAATTAAAATTTTAATTTACAATCCTGCTTTCCAATTTTTGTTTATCCCCCAATATTACAGCTGTCAATATTGTTGAAAAAGCCGCCTGGGTACCCATTCAAAACCTGTGGGCAAGTGGTGACAATTTATATCACCGATCATTTACAAACTTACAATTTATATCACCGATCATTTACAAAGTTACAATTTATATCACCGATCATTTACAAACTTACAATTTATATCACCGATCATTTACAAACTGACAATTTATATCACCGATCATTTACAAACTGACAATTTATATCACCCATCATTTACAAACTGACAATTTATATCACCCATCATTTACAAACTGACAATTTATATCACCGATCATTTACAAACTGACAATTTATATCACCGATCATTTACAAACCTACTGCTTCTTTCAACTTTTAAAATTTAAATCAATCCTAAATAATTTTCAACCCTCTGTTTCTGTTCAAATATTAAAAAGCAAAAAAAAAAAAAAAAAAACACAAAAAACGTTCATTTATTTTTGTTATTACATTGTAAATCATTGAACAACTGAAATATTTTGTTAAATCCCAATAATATGTTTTTTCTAAGTATTGTTGGTATAGGAGTGGAAGGAGGAGTAAGGGAGATAGATAAACAGCAATGGCTCATTGCAATCAGTGTATTTTAAAGCCAAGTTAGTGTCCTGTCATATAATAAAAGCCCAAAACACCTCCTCAAAGAACCAAAACTTTTTGTGTTTAGTCAATTTTGTTTCATATACAGAGAAAAAAGATGCATCATAATGCATTGTAGATTGTCTGGTCCGTATTTTATTTCCAGTTGACAAATATGTCTTTTTGAGCATTTTTGTTAAATGTATTTCACAGCATATATTTCAAACGAACATCTGATAAATTAGCCACTGTTTAGTATAGACATTGCAGAGACATTTTCACGGCCTACCCAATACTAGGGCTCTACTGCTATGCATTTTTGATATTGCAGATACCAATATTCCCAGAAATACAAATACCAGAAAGAGTATGCGGATGCAAATAAAGAAGTTAAGAAAAGCATCAAGAGGGACAAGAAAGAATTTGTTGACAAACTTGCTAAAGAAGCAGAAGATGCAGCTTACCAGGGGAACACGAACACGAGAGAACTGTTTGATACAATTAAGATGCTATCTGGGAAATTTAGCAAGATTGAGAGAACAGTGAAGGATAAAATGGGAAACAACATTGCAAGTGATGTGCAGCAGAGAGGTAGATGGAAGGAGCATTTTGAAGAGCTCTTAAACAGACCAGAACCAAGGAATCCACCAGATATCCAACCAGCTGATAATGATGACTTTTTTCTTTGGATACTTCGGATTCCACCACAGCTAAGTTCCTTCATTTTTCTTTTTTTATTTTTATTTTCGTTTTTTCTGTGTCTTGTATGTTCGTTGATAAAGGCTTTTTGCCGAAACGTTCGCTGTTTTGATACGTCCGGTCAGGCTCACCCATACCTTGTTTACGTCTTTCCCATTATTCAGCTGATAATGACCTACAAATTGACTGTAATAGTCCCACAAAAGAAGAGATTAGCAGGGCCATTAAACAACTCAGAAATGGAAAGGCTGCAGGACCTGATGGCATCCCAGCAGAGGCAGTGAAGGCGGACTTGGAAACCAGTGTGGAAATGCAACACCCTTTGTTTATGAAGATATGGGAAGAGGAACAAGTGCCTTCTGATTGGAAAGAGGGATACCTTATCAAGATCCCAAAGAAGGGAGATTTAAGCTCCTGCTCGAACTACAGAGGGATTACCCTACTGTCCATCCCAGGAAAAGTTTTCAACCGTGTATTGCTTAACAGGATGAAAAACGCGGTAGACCCTCTGCTGCGGGACCAACAAGCTGGTTTTTGCACCAACAGATCCTGCACTGACCAAATAGCGACACTGCGTATCATTCTAGAGCAGTCACTAGAGTGGAACTCACCACTCTATGTCAACTTTGTTGACTACGAAAAAGCCTTCGACAGTGTGGACAGGCAAACCATGTGGAGATTGCTAAGGCACTATGGGGTGCCACAGAAGATTACGGATATAATCAGAAACATGTATGAAGGGATAAACTGCCGAGTTGTCCATGGTCAGCAGGTGACAGATGCTTTCCAGGTGAAGACTGGTGTGAGACAAGGTTGCTTGCTGTCACCCTTTCTGTTTCTATTAGCCATTGACTGGGTGATGAAAACATCTACACAGCAGAAAAGGAATGGCATCCAATGGACCTTGTGGGATCAACTTGATGATCT
>MUZC01000102.1:645115-658578 GCA_002072015.1 Radix auricularia | reverse complement strand
TTGGGTTAGGTTTAGTGATAGTTTTTAGGGTTTTGGGTTAGGTTTAGTGATAGATTTTAGAGATTGTTTGAATGCACATATAGAATCGGAGGTTCAATGAAAGGCGCAGTGAATACTTGTAACTCTTCAATTTTATAAACATCATTTTATAAACAATGTTACTAAGAATAGCAATAACCGGAAGTGGACGAGCGCGTATGCAGCCGCATATTGGGTCGTTTTGACGAGGCTATACTCACTACCTTTTTTTTTAATTGACCGTGGGAGTCTTTAGAAATTTGAGGGAGCAATCACTATCGATAAACGAACGCACATAAAATTGTGCTGTGGTCAAAGTGATAGTGCGCTGCGGTACCAAGACTCCAAAATATTTTTTTAATCAGTCACGGGTTCGAATCCTGTTGCTGGCACCCCTACAGGTAGATGATGCTCGTTAAAACCTTGGCTGGTAGTTATCTAGGAGAAGGAAACTCCGACTTGAAATCCTCCGCTGCCTTGCGGCTATACCCACCCTTCGGGAAAGGCTGAGACAGTAAACCCCGACAGAAAATCAGGAAACGGAGCACCTACAGGCGGTCTATACATAACTCTTATGTAAATACCGGCAGCTACTGCGACGCCAATGGCCGCCAAGCTGCACTGACGCAAGTCGTTCCCTTGGTTACACCACTGACGTGGAGAGGGGAAATATGCTGTACGGGCAACAGCTAATTCTCCATAATACCCGCCCAGGCTTGCATCACCTCTGGAGAGAACACTCCAGCGTCGCCGCAAAGTGTCGACAAAACACGGGAAGCAGCAGTTACCGGTTATAAATATAAGCCAAAGCTCAATTGACGTAGAGCTAGGCGCCAGCAGCAGCTACCGCCCGCCTCAAACTGGGCAGCCCCCAGTCAAATAGGTGCTATCCCGTCATGGCCTGCCTTCTCCACTGGGTGCACCAAGAAATACAAAAAAGAAAAAGAAGACCCCAGCTATTCGAATCGCTAGCTGGAACGTGAGGACTAAGTGTCCCACCATCACTGATGACCTTCAGTCATTAACGACACACGGAAGACAGGAATAATCGGTAAAGAACTTAAAAGGCTAAAGATTGACATCGCATGCCTTCAGAAGACCAGGCTCCCAGACAACTGTTACCTCAAAGAGGCAAATTACACTTTCTTCTGGCAGGACAGACCAACAGATGAACCTAGACAGCATGGTGTAGGTTTCGCTGTTAAGAACACTCTTCTACCATCCATTGAACCCCCGTCATCGGGCACTCAAAGACTCAGAACAGCTGCGGGCCCAGCAAACATTCTTAGTGTGTATGCCCCAACTCTCTGTTCAACTCCCGAAGAGAAGGACCAGGAGGTTGTGAACAGTTTCACATACTTGGGGTCCAAGGTCTCCAATACACTGTCCATTGAAGAAGAAATAAACAGCAGAATTGGCAAGGCAGCTGCCACAATGGCTAAACTAAATAAGCGGGTTTGGCAAAACACCAAGCTAACGGAGAAAATCAAACTATGCGTCTATCGAGCTTGTGTCATCAATACACTACGATACGGGAGCGAGACATGGACCACTTACACATCCCAAGAGCACAAGCTTAATAGCTTCCATATGAGATCCCTGCGTCGCATCCTTGGTATTAAATGGCAAGACAAAGTGTCTAATAGTGAGGTCCTAATGTGTGCGAATACCCAAAGCATGCGAAAGGCGCCTGAGATGGCTAAGGTCATGTTAAAAGAATGAGCCCCGGCCGCATTCCGAAAGACCTCCTATGTGGTGAACTTGCTTCGGGAAAGAGGAAAACAGGTCCTCCACGTCTGCGATATAAAGATATCTGTCAAAGGGACATGAAAGCAGCCAAAATACATACAAGTGACTGTGGGTTTAAGGCAGAAGACCGATCTACGTTAGGCACAGTTGTCAAAGAAGGCGTCATGGTAGCCGAGGAGCGAAGAATGAAGGAGGCTGCAGACAGAAGAGTAAGGAGAAAGGCCAAAACATTTGGAAGCACAGAACTCGTGTGTAAAAACTGTGGTAAAGACTGTCACTCTTAGGATAGGACTGCACAGCTACACGAGAAAATGCAACCCAACCCAACGGTGATGCACCATCGTCTCGCGAGACGGAAGGATGCCGAATTTAAGGAAGGATGGGGTGGTGAGATTAATTGCTTTTAAAATTGTGTGATTTTGATAATAAGCAACAAGAGGGAATATGTTTTCTATAAAACCAGAAAAGTAGCTGGTGCTCTGTATAAAATAGATAAACATACTAGTTTAATGTTTAATTTTAATAAGGAAAGTGTATTTTTCAAAAGTCAAAATTAAATGTTCTCAATCCCTAAAAACAACTACGACCCAATGGATTATGATTTTTGTCAAGTCTAAGAAATGTCAAGCCCTATTTTGTTCGATGTTTGCTTTGTTAAAATGCTTCTTTGTTCGTCATGTATTATTAAAATTTACTAATTACTACTGTGAATTAGATTTAGACCACAGTCAGTGGCGTAGCGAAGGGGAAGGCAAGGGGGGCTAATGCCCCAGGAGGCACTTTGCCAGGGGCGGCAAATTCCTGGTCATTAATTAGTGTCTAAGAAGGAATTTACAAGACAGTCGAGCTTTTTATCGAAATAAAAGAAAATAAATAAAAATCAATAACAGAAATAAAAGGCATGTGAACTTTTCAAACGTCAAAACTTCAAACTCTTTATTGGATATATATTTTTCTGATAATAATGCTACTGTACTGAAAAGTACTTAAGTAGTATTATAAAGTATCACTGAAGTAGTGGTCGCTGAAATAATTATCAAAATTTGACATTCGCTCATGTTGTAAAATCAAATCTTATTGTACATGAAACATGAGCAAAGCTCGGAGCGGCACATTGTGTGTAGAGTGGAGGGGGAGGGCAGCTAATTCCTTATTAATTAGCTTCACAAATGTAAAGCGCTAAAATAACGTTTATTAAAATAAAATAAAAGCAAAGATAACATTTTTGTAAAGAAATAAAGGAACTATATTATATACGTGAACAATTCAAATGCCAGAACTTCAAACTCCTTTATGAATTTTAAGTCTTCTGATACTAACGCTATTGAAGTGGAAAACAAAGGGGTTGAATTAGTGTACGAATATGACAAATTGACAATATGGTTCTGGTATATATAATTGATTCAAATTTGATTTTTACTTAAATAAAGTACTGGAAAATTTTTTTGGCGTACTTACATGGTTTATTCTACCAAAACATTATTATTTTTATTTTAATGTCTTTTGATTTAAAGCATCAACAAAAATAATGAACAAAATTGTTTATTTAAAATGAAATTAAAACTTTGCACGCATATACCACCCAGGAAAAAGTGCTCAGCATTTCCAAAGTTTTCTAAAATTGGAAATGATCAGATTGGTTAAAAAGAATTGACAAAGAACAATAAGTTGTAGAAGAATAAAAAAAACAAAGGGCAGGAAGTTTTTGTTAATATTGTTGACAATATTAATGCCTTGCAAAAGTAAATGTGTTGTTTTTTTCGGTCACAGAGAGAAAAATACTACTGCAAATAAAGACAATATTCCGGAACCAAAGCATGTTCTTGCCAAGTACGATCGAGCACTTCAGAACATTGTATTAAAAAAGTTTTAAAAAGTGTCATCTAAAATTTAAACTGAGCTCATAACAACACCCTATATTGTTCTATTGTATTCAATAGCTCTTCATATATTTCACATAATCACCAAACAAGTCCAGTCATGGGATATGTAATGATAATTTAAAAATAAAGAAGTAGACATTGTAAAATCTTTAAAATATTTCATTGAAGTAAAAGTGAATCTGATTACATTAGTGAAATGATTTTTAATAAATGACGATCTTAAAATAATTGATTGCAGGGGATCTTCATGCCTTAATACTTCTTCTTTATGGCTGGAAAGTATGCAGGTGTCTAAGAAAGACGCAATAACATAAACTCTCACTGTCAAATCTTGGTAAAATAGTTCATTAAATATAATCTGTTTACATGATAATCCAATTTAAAAGAATTATATATTTTAGCACTCTAGAAAGTTGTTACGGATTTTTATTCATGCCCATAATCGTTTGTAATATCTACTTTACTTTACAAGCAAGGCTTCAGAATACAAAATAGTGAATATACCATATAGCAATTTTGAGATTATTTTAAAAACTATAGAAAAACTGACAGAGGTCGAAAGAAAAAGCTCATCAGACCAACAGACGCAGGATCTTTGCTAGTAAAAATAAAATCTTTCTTTTTCGAATCTATGTCAAAGATGCACGAAATAATTTATAAATGTATAGTGCTAGTAAAATGCTAAGGAGAATATGCTCACAGAGAAATTGATGGAATACTTAAAGATGCTTTGACATTTGATAAAATTTTATGTGGAGACCTCATCCTTTTAATCGAATCTTCAAGTCAACATACCAGAGACCAAATCTTTGGTGATCCAAAATATGTATCCATGTCATTTTTAAAAAAAGGTGAAAAAAAATTCTATTATTCATATATCATATTTTTTTAGCATTGCTTACAATAGTCTTAAGTAATGCAAGGTCTTAAAATAGCTTCTATAAAATTAAGTTAATGAAAAATTAATTACAAGCACTATAGATTACGCCAAAAATCTGTTGCTATTTCAATTTTGGTTATTGAGCATGGCAAGGCTGTAAACAATGATACACAAACGATTCTGGCATCAGTAAAAACAGAAAATTTTAATTTTATAAAAGAAATGAAGCTTTTCTTTTACCTTTATTACAGTGTCATTATTACTTTCTAATAAAAACTATCTTTACTTTACAGCGTTAACATACTTTTTTTTTGGGGGGGGGGGCAAATTTTGTTTCTGCCCCGGGTGGCACATACCCACGCTACGCCGCTGACCACACTGCAAAAAACTCTTGAGTATTCATTACAAGAAATTTGTGATTTTTAACACAAATTTTATTGTGTGGAAAAAATGCTTCTCATGCTGCTTACTTCTGAGGCATCATATACAACATCTTAAACTTGGAGGTGGACTAAAATCTTTTTTAAAAATCAAGCAAGTTCAATATCATGGAATTAATTACTTATTAAAAATACTAATTTACTATTACAATAGTAATGCTGTTGTTTTAGTAAGGCTTATTTAGCAAATATAATTTTAAAACTAATTCAACTACTGTAATAGCAAGTAGAGCTTAATTAGGGATGAAAGTTAGATTTTCTGGCAGTTTGAGAGTTACAATTGTGTAATACAATTTTATTTCATGCACATTTCATGGATTTATTTAGGAACCACATTAGGGTGATGGCAGTATTAAAAGATAAAATTTAAAGTTTAACACTAAATTTAACTATTGACATTAACCAACTTTAAGTAAATAAGCCTTTGATTTTAACTAATAAACTTATTTTCTATGCATTTCTTCTGATATAGGAGGAAAAGGAAACCATATTTTTTTATAACTGACCATGTTTTTCTTTTCATTTATAACTTACAAATCTCAGACATAAATTAAATAATATTAATTTTAAAATATTAAATATCTTCAATAAATTAATTTTTAATAATGCTTATGTTCAAAAACATTTATAATGTTTGACTTTCGTGAAGTAAGGATGAGAAAAATATATTTGAAAATAAGTCAACTTGTCATAAGTCACTGATGGCGAAACCTTTGGCACGCCTACCAATCGGCATGCAGAGCCTCATCAGCAGGCACACTACTATAATATTACTTCCTTTAAAATAATACTATGTAATTTAAATTACTATTGGCGCTATCAGAACATTTGATCTGTGTGCAACACTTGAGAAGATGGAGTGTAAACAGAGAGATTACAGAGGACATAACTATTAATAGTTATGAAAATGAAATCCATAGAGTGTGGAATTCTCTTCCAAATAAGTTTAAATCAAAGAAAACACTTGGGGGTGCTATTCTTACTTTGGTTGGATGATCTTATGCATGTGAACAGAAGCTTTCAGCTTTAAGTTATAGCAAATGTGACACAAAGACTGACAGCTAACCTGAGTGCTGCATGTGTTGTGCTCAAATAACAAAGTATTAACAAATTTTGGGCATGCAGCCCCAAAAAAGTTCACCACACTGTTAGGGTTAAAGGAAGTGAGCATATAATGGGTTTTATTTTTTAAAAACAATCAACCAAGAAAAGAATAAAACAAATTATGCAACAAAGAAATACTCAAAGAAAGATTTCTCAATAACTTTGCATTACTCACAGTTTCTGAAGACTCGATAATTGTATGAATGAGCCTTTCTTTATAACAGATAGTGCATTTCGAGCTAAATCCCTGATGAAAACACAAAAGAAAGGAAATTAAAATATCTATCTTATAATTTGGAAAATTAAATTACATGTAAATTGTGAAGTTAAATACAAAAATTAGAGTGTCCTTTATAACAAGAATTAATATAGACTTGGTTTTTGAAATGGTATAAAATTGTATGTCTACTATGTTGTTTGTATTAAATTTAACTCATTACAAAAAATAACATTTCAAATGTCACATAACTAACAGATTTTTATTGGTTTAATTCTTATTCTTAAGAACCAAAAAAAATTATCCCACTGAATCATTAATTTACTACATAAAATTTCTCACCAACATTAATATTGCTTTATAAGAATTTATTTTTACTTGAAATACAAATGCCAAATAAGAAATGAGTTGTATAAAAGCTCTATAGAAATTAGCAGTGCAGCTAGTGATAGACTTACAACCTATGCAACTTACAACCATTTGACTTAACAAACACAATCACTAGCTATATATTGAACTTCATAAATATTTCAAAATGGTGTGGAGATGTAACAAATGACAAATTAAACATAAAAAATTATGATTTATAAAAATAATGAAAGAAATGTATGACTCTATTGCATAAGTTAACTTAAATATTTCATAACATCTCTTTAGTACTGAACACATAATATACCAAATTGGGTTATGAACGGTCTGTCCAAACCTATCTCAGTCATAAGAAAACCATTAGCTGTATGTCAAATAACATTTATAGCAAACATTATATCAGTACTAAATCAAATTATACATATTACTTCCATCAATACAGTTAGATACATAGTACAAAAGTGAATGCTGGTTACCAATAAAATACTTACAAATGAACAGTGTCTGGTGGAAAGTTCAAGTTTGTCAGGGATTTAAAAGGAGCAACATGCTGTGCACAATCTACTTTGCGTCCTTTCTGTTGTTTTGATGATCGTACCATTGTGCACTGGCATCCTGGCACACATGAGGTACATAATGACACCAAAGTTGCCAAGAGAAGCAGCAGCACGTATCCAATGTGGGTCACCATCTCCGTTCTGAGTTCATTCCTACCCAGTATCAAG
This sequence comes from Radix auricularia, assembly GCA_002072015.1. NCBI lineage: Eukaryota > Metazoa > Mollusca > Gastropoda > Lymnaeidae > Radix > Radix auricularia. The sequence goes on along the minus strand of MUZC01000102.1, from coordinate 651,193 downwards.
AAGGTTATTCCAACAAAACAAAATACACTATCATTGTTTATTAAAATAAAATAGTCCTAGGAGTTGTGTTTCTTCCCGGTGTTTTTCACATTTTGGAAACAGGTCAGATCTTTCAAAATCTTATATGATTGTTTTTGAATATGATTTCATTTAGCTTAAAAAAAATATTTTAAAATTTTCCATTACGTCATGTCAATAAATTTTACTTAACTTATAAGCACTTAAGTTAATTTTCTTACAGTTTGCTTATGTTTATTTAGATATACTTAAAATAAATTTAAAAAATTATACGGAAAGAGCCTGTATTAACAAGTTAACAATTTTTTTAAAAACAGGAATAGATAATTTTTCAGTCTAGAAACGGCTGAAATTTTGCACTCTAATCTATATATATAATTCTTATCATGATCCAACCGTTACCAAGCAAGTAGCAAGCTGTCTGACCCCACTAACTAATCAGATTGCAAGAAAAGGTAGTGCACAGCGTGGGGGGTCATCGAGACAACATTTTGTTGAATGAGGTCAATTACTACGTTCTTTAGGAACAACAAAATAACATGTATTACGTAGTGTAGTGGTTATTATTATTACATTCGCCTAACACGCGGAGGTCACAGATTCAATACCCAGGTAAGACATTACTTTTTAAATTTTTTTATGTTCGTGCCGTTCATTTCCCAATTTCTTTTCGATCATTACTTAACAACACCATAACAAGCACAAGACGAGTGGAAATAAGGTTGATTAATGACCTTTGTCAAGTCATGCCAATTAGTTTATGGTTGGCAAGCTAGGGTGGTGCAGGGTGGGGGTGGCAAGTGGCTAACCACAGTGCACATGTTTCCAGATCAACAATGTGTCGCAGTTATCCCTGCATCTGAGGTTCATTCGCATTGTTCCGATTTCATCGCGATGTACTTTGTGTCTGTTCACCCCCCCCCACTTTCTTTGCACTATCTATAAGCAAATCTGCTACGCCGTGGGAATCTAGTTATAAATTAATTACATTGTGTAGTCTAATTACTTTATATCCATTTTGAAAAATTTAAAAACCAGTAAAAACCAAAGTTTTTTTACTATAAATCTTTATATTTGAGACATAACTTAAATTACATGTATTGATTATGTTCAATATAATATGCACCGCACGACAGACTAACATAAACATTTACATGCTGCATAGAGATAATCTAAAAATTCATTAATTTAATGACAATACATTCGATTGAAATGAAATTTTGATACATCATGTTTATACGAATCTGCCTGCAAAATTTCAGCTCGATAGGGTATGAGGAAATGGGTTAAAAATCGTCAAGCAAGCAAGCAATCAAGTTATAATAAAGGATTTAATTAACTTTACTTAACAAGTCTAGGGGATAAATTAAAGCAGGCCTAAGCATAATACAATTACAAATACCCATGAAGCCTGTTGAATTCAAGTTCTTTGATGTTCCAAAAAACTATAGTTTATGAGTTTATGCATTGTTTCTGTCAGTATCAGTAGATTAAAATTTTAGTCTGCACATGCTCAGGCCTTGATTTATAGTAATTCAACTTTTCATAGCAATAAATCAATAAATAAATTTAAATAAATGACAAGTAATAAGTATGGTGAACTTAAAAAGGTATTTAATATATTATAGCACTCCTCCTTCTTTCCATTTTCTTTAACATATTACTAAGTAATCAACATATGCCTCTGTAATTGAAATTATTTAATATTATCTTAATTTATTTCCTATTTTAATGTGCCTCCGGAAGCTGTTTTATTATTTTATGTCCCGTCTCCAAAAAAAAAAAAGGGGCAGGCTATTTCAAACTCAAACCAATTAAATTGGCACCCTTCAACTTTAAGTATTAGTGTTAGCCTATTTATTTAATTTTATAGCAGTTATAGTATACACAATCTAGATTCTAGAACATAAACAGCACTTATTATTGTAGAGCTTTGTTAGACCAGTACTCTGAAAAAAGGAAATATTAAGACAAGCTCTATTGGCAAAGCCTTCTAACAAATAATAAATATTTAATTTATTAGGCATACACCTATCCTAGTCTTAAACTTAATATGATCTAGTGATCAAGTCTTAGAGTCTAGCACACAGTATACTTATAATTTATACTAACTACTTCCACTACTTCCATTACCAATAAGTAATGAGCAATGTTACTAATAACTAAGCTGCACTAAGTGTAAGCTATGGGCACTATGGCAACAGTTGCAGTCATTAAGTAATAAATAATGTAACTGTAGTTGTCATATTTTTATTATTATCGAACTTTACTGCATTGCCATTAAGGCCATTAGCATTAAGTCATTAGTTTATTTTAAGTAGCCTACAAGTAATGAGATAAATTATTAAGCCTTAGCAGTAGCAGTTAATTTTTAAATCCCTTTTCAATAACTTCACCGTCTTTTCGTGATTGGTGGGAAAAACAAAAGTAAAAAAAAAAAGTAAACCTGTGTCACCTAACAATGCTTTTTTTCAAAATTTCAGATTGATTAAATGTACTGTAATTAAATTAATGAATTTTTAGTTTATCTCCATGTAGCATGCTATAGTTGACCTCTATGGGTCACTGAAGTTCACTCCAGCCATCGATGACCACATCCCCGTGTTTTACCGCACAGAGCATTCAGTCATGTTCAGTATGTAAATGTTTATGCTAGTGTGTCGCGCGGTGTGCATTATATGGCACATAATCAATGCTTTTATTTATGTCTCATAGTGATATATATGGTACTTGTTTTTTATCCGACCACCAAAAAAAATTTGTATTATATTGTACATAATCAATACTTTAATTTATGTCTCATAGTCAAATAAATGGTACTTGTTTTTTATTTGACCACCAAAAAAAATTTCTTTATTTTTGGTTTTTTGTATTTACGGTTGTAAATAAATAACAATATTATTTATAAGTATAGCAACACTTACACTATAAAAATAAATTATACTTAACAAGATTGACCAAATATACTTTATTCAATATAATTTAACTATAGTGACTAGTGAAATTTGACAAGGATAAGAACAACGATTAAAAACAAACATAATGATAAATGAAAGAAAGTAGGCTTTAAAAAAAAAATTTGCTTCTTTAAGCATAATCAACTGTGATATAATATCACCATTTTTTTAAAAATTTGGCATGGATTACGCTCATGAACCCATTAATTACAGCCTACATTTTGTCAATCCTAATACTAATACATGTAGTTAATAATACCGATGCAAACACCCAACAAATCGATCAGTCATGGAAATCTGTGAAGGAACCAAATAAACGTGACAACGGGACTCATCATAATACATAATATCATAATATAGATATAAAATTGTATTAAAATTTATTTAGTAGTAATAGCCTAAGTGCCCAAAGAATTGCGGGGCTGCCTACAGTTAATACCAAAGTAATAGATACATTTTTTTGGTGGTCAGATAGAAAAAACAAGTACCATTTGCCATATATAAAAGGGATTTTGATTTAATTTATAGTCAAAAACTTTGTTTTCAGGGTTATAGTCTACTTACTTTTACTTTAGATGTCCTAAGCCTAAGTTTACTTAAAAATTTAAGTTTCATTGACATAGTCTAAGTTATAAAATAGACATCTTATCTGTTACTGATGCTCCTTCTATACAGAAGATTATTGCAGCCTACATTTATCTATGTTTTGTGGGACGTGGTGGTCGAGAGGTAGCGCTCTCGACTGTCACACTGATGGTCACGAGTTCGAATCCACACGAAAGTGAGGATTTGTTCTCGGGGCCTGAGGAGTCCCCGAGTCACCCAGCTCCGAATGGGTACCTAACTAGACAATAGTTAGGCGGCTGGGGTAATGCGTGGAACCCCTATAGCCGTGGCCTGTGACCGCTGCATCACTTGCCAACAGATCATCTCTCATGGTCTGTGGACGCAATTATCTTCTGCATAGAAGGAGCGTCTGTATATCTAAGATAAGATGTTTTGTGTTTAGTCCTCCATTCTCATTAGAGTTTTAAATGATAAAAAGTTGGCTTTCCTGGTTTCTTCAGGCAAGCGGCAACCCATTCCATGCCTGAAATCCGGATGGGAAGGAAGAAAACTTGTATATGTTTGTTCTTGCATTCGCAATAAGAAAGGTGTTTTTATCCTTATGTCTATCCTCGGATTGTATTAAGTTAGCTCTGTGTTGTATTTCTAAATTAGAATTAATCGCTTTATGTATAATTACTAATTTACTCTTGGTTCTTCTATCCTCTAGTGTTTCAAGGTTTAATGATTTAACTAATGGTGTTACTCTTGTCAGTTTTGAATATTCTCCAGTAATGAATCTTGATTATCTTGCAGCTCTTTTTTTACTTTTGAATTTGTTGTAGTTTATCAATGTTTTCTTTAGTGAATGGGCTGAATGGGTCCAATACAGAAGATGCATATTCTAGTATAGGTCTCACCAGGGTGAGGTAGCATTTTAGTTATATATCTTTACTACATTTGTAATAGTTTCTTTTATAAAACCTAAGGTTTTGTTTGATTTTTTAATAACTTCATTGACATGGAGCCATGTGGATTCCAAATCCATGATAGTTTCTCATTTATTTTTATTATGAATCATTATGACTCCTAAGTATTTTGCATCTTTAGTCTTTAGTTTGGGTTAGTTCTTTTCCATGAATGAAATATTATTATTATTATTATTTTGAATTTTTATTTGTTTCTTTTTCTGTGTTACTCTTTCTTAGCAGTTGACACTTTACTGAACTGGGTAGAAAGACTTACTACAATTAGCTTCCAATTTTATTAATTCATCTAAGTCTAAGTTATTTTGTAAAATTTTGTTATCACTATCATACTATACTACTACTAATACTAATACTACTATCTATCCTGTTCTAACTTAATTGTTCTATACAATCATCAGCAAATAACTAAATAATACTAAATAACCTAACTTTTGTTGCTTAAATTACTATAGTATTGTGTCGTATAGTATATAATATATAATTTATTTTCAATAGTATAAAAATTATAGTAAGTATATAGTTATGTATAGACTATAGACTACTGTCAGTTACTGTCACTGTAGACTGTAGACTAATATTAATATTACTACTACTAATAATAAGTTAATAAGTATTAATTATTAATTAATAATTAGGCTAAACAAATATATAATGATACTTTGATTATGATACTAATTTAAGGTTTGCTATTTAAGAGCACAGTAGCTATGGTAACTATTTAAGAAACACCGCTTTGTTGTGTTTATTTTCCTACTAATTTAGTAAATACCGCAGATTCGTACTGCCACAGTTAACACAAACACCTACACAGTCACAGACTGAGAGCGACAGTCGAAACCAGTCCGGGGATGAGGTTCTTTCGAGCTTACAAAAACCCTCATCTCATCATATTATGGAAAGAATACTTTTTGCAATCCTTTCACCACAAATGCAAACATATAGGGTAAGTTATGCTAATTGAGTTATAAGTAATCCTCGTACGAAACCTAAACAGTGAATTTTGCACGGTCCAATGAGACAACATCGGGTAAATAACACACTATCCACCATCGTTGAGAGCCATCTTGGTTTTCGGCAGCTACAGTGACGTCACGTCGGTTCCTTGATCTGATTGGTTGACCTATTCTCAGTGTTATAGGATTATCCAAATCTGATAATTCTCTTGACTCTTATGTACCTATTTCTTGTTCACTATACATCATAAGAACCTTCCATTAATGACGTCACGCTATTTTGGGCAATTTTTCACACACCCCTCGTCACACGTCTCCACAAAAACGTAGACCCACCTCTAATATGATGTTACAAAGCTTTGCACCCCCACTCATAAAAGCCGTATTTTCTATTACTATTGGACATTGGGACTTATTGGAAAATTAGCGTGTTTCAAATCATTTTTTGAGTATGTATTTAATGTAAGCCTGAACTCTAATATCCAAGCACGCGTGAAAACATGCAAAACGTCATTAAATACATTGCAAGCAATCAAATATTTAAGTTGAACTTTAAAATTGCGCGTTTTTGTTTTTGTTTTTTGTTTTTTTTTTTTTTTTTTTTTTTTTTTTTTG
>MUZC01000102.1:611092-637217 GCA_002072015.1 Radix auricularia | reverse complement strand
GAAGTTAATACAAAAATTATCTTCGTTCCACAATGAGTGATTTAAGACTACAAAATCTTGCAATATTGTCCATAGAGCAAGGTATTACAAATAATTTAAATTTTGATAACATAATACACGATTCCTCTGCTATGAAAGTTAGGTAAGTAAATTTATGAATATATTAACATACTAATGTATACAATTTGTTTGTTTATAAAAAAAGCATATATTTATAAATAAAACATAACAGCAAATTAATTTGCAATGTTTTTTGGCTGTAAATTTGAATATGTTTTGTCTCAATAACTTTCTTGTGGCCTTTAAAAATGAATCTTGTATTTTTTAAAATGTCTACAAATATGTATATCATCTTATGCGGCCTCTTCTATAAATGCTTACATAAATATGGCGTGTAATGGTTAACATGTTCCCCGCCTTTTCCTTTTACAATGCACTTAGTTTCAATTATTTATTAATGTGTATTAAATAATAAAGACCATCATACGATTGATTTAAGTGGTCGTCCCTAAATGACGTCACGCGATTTTGGCTGATTCTTCACCCCCTGCTCCCTGGTCACACGTCGTCACAAAAATTTAGACTCCTTCTTCAATGTGACATCACAAGGGCCCACCCCTCCCCAATAAAAGCCGTATTTTCTATTTTAAAAATAAGCAGGTTTCCAATCACTTTTATTTTTTGTCATTTAAATAGTTTTAGTGTAAGGCTGCACTCTAATATCGTAACACGCGTTAAACCACGTAAAACGTCATTAAATAAAGAGTCGGTAATCATATATTTAAGTGGAACTTTTATTTAAAGTTGCGCATTTTGATGTGACTTCAAATGTGTGACACCCCTCTCTCCCCAAGCGTGACGTCATTATGGACGTCCTCTAAAAGGGCGGCAAAAGCTCTAGCTACGCCACTGCCGACATGTCACACGGTTACACTGATTAAGCACGATACATCGGATGTGCGCATCACGCATCAATATTAGGCTGCTAAGTTTTATGGCCTGCCCTCATTAGCTACAATGTATGTATATGAGCGCCATTCACTGCAGCTAACGCTACAGCTGCCGCGTCGTAATTTGTTTCGCTATAAAAAGTGCTTTAATAGTGTAAATGAATATTCGATATTTCGTTTACAAGTTTACATACTATATTGCCTAATTGCGAATATTTGACTGCCGATGCTTATTATAATTTAAACACATTTCCACGGCAGCATGCGGCCGTTAGGCCGCAGGTTGCGCACCCCTGTTGTAAATCTACTGCTCATATCTATGGGATTGTCTGTTAAGGATACTACGCCATTTATATCTTTTTGTCTTGTGGGGTTAAACTCAAAACATCGCCTTGTTTTTAATAACTGAAAGCAAGCGATCAGAACAACCGCTCAAACATTTCCCACATACTTAACCATGACGTTTGACCACGCCCTTACCACCATAACCCACCCACAGCTTTGCACATCTTCCAACCTCAGTTTAAAGTAACGTTTTTATCAATTTAGAAAAAAAAATCTCCCCACAACCTTAATTTAATTTTAAAAATTCATCATTTCACTTTTTTAAACTGCAATATTCTTTAAGCTCACATCCCACTGTCCTTCAACTGTCGTGCTTATTTAGATAAGATATTATATGTACCCAGCTTTTACCTTATGACCTTGGCAAGATGTGCCATTCAATGGACGTCGGACTGTGCTGCCGCCTTATTGGGCTCCCCGGCTATGCCGACAGATGCGCCACTGTTTCATGGCGCAAGGCCGGAATGCTGGCAGATTGTGTTAAAATTATACAGAACTGGACTGCGATAAAACGTTAAAGGCCGTCCATAAATGACGTGACGCACCTAGAGGTCATCCATAAATGACGTACACGATTTTAACCAATTTTTCACTCCTCCCCCACCCTCGGCACGCGTCGTCACAAAAATTTAGCCCTTCCCTCCATTATGACGTCACAAGGCTTTGCCCCGAATTGAAATCTGCTAGACTTAGACAATCCATTTCAAGATGAAAAATACATATATTTTTTATATTTCGTAATTTACATTTTATGTCAGGAAATGAAGAAGGCAAACTATATGTTAAAAAAAGGTTCATCAATTAAAGACCAAAAATACTATATCCGTCAACAAGCCGAGACTATTATCAGAGCCTGCAAAACTGAAAAATCAATACACACTTTAGTATACATCGTCCCATCCCTGTTTCTGATCACTGTGATCGATCTAAATTTATTTTAAGTTTTCATCCCCACAATTTTAAAGCCTGCCAGGTGATTCTCAAAAACCGACCAATCCTCATGGCTGACCCTCTAACCCAGCAGGTCTTCAAAAAACCTTCCTTTTGCTTTCCGGAGAAATAGAAGCCTCAAATATATATATGTAAGAGGTCACCTTCCCACAATGAAAGCACATATTGGAACAAAAGGATGCAACCACAACAGTTGCAATATTTGTCCGAATGTGATTGAAATTGGCCTTTTTTTTTCTTCTTGAAAAATTCAAAATAAAAGATAGCTTCATTTGCACAAGTGACAACATGATTTATGCAATTCTTTGCAAGAGGTGTAACAAGATTTATGTAGGTGAGACAGGTCATCGTATTGGAGATCTGTTTAGAGAACACCCGTACAATATAAATAAACAGGCTTAATGTCCTGTGTCTAGCCTAAACATTTTAACAATGTTGACCATCATAATGACGGAATTTCAGATTTTCCAGTAACTGGTAATTTATATGCGAGCAATACCCATGATAGGATCTACATGGAAAATAGACTTATAAAACGATTTGGTACGTTGGCTCCAAATGGCATTACCATAAATTTACCTAAGTGCAGAATCTTTTTTCAGGTTGGGGCTTTGATTGTAACTTTTTATATGTCCCCCTTTTCCCTATATCTTGTGCTTTTCCCCCTTACTCTTTTTTTACATAAATTTAAATATTTTATATTGATGTTATAATAAGAATTTACTTATGCAAGCGCGTACTTTTATTTATGTGTATTGTACTGATGAAGGCGTTGGCCGAAACGTTTACTGTCGTGTTAGATTAAAAATAAAGCTCCAATTTATTGGTTACACTACACAAGTTCTTTGTGTATTTTACCCAAGAAAATACACCATTGTTCCCCGACTGCAAACATACTAATACTAAATATACGACATTCTCTTTTGTGGCTCATAATTTTACAGACAAGCCTCATAAACGCTTGATAAACGTTTCTGGTCTTGTCTCCAGATGCCCAGCCTTGTAGCTATTTCTCTCGGAAACGTTCGTTAAACCCCGATCTGACCCGAGGCCGGGACGATTGTTTTGGGGCTGAGCTGAACCTTCTCTCACTCTCACCAATAAATCGACCCAGACATTAAGCTGCATCACCCCAACGTTCAGTGATAAACTGCTGGATTACTCTGCCGCCACACTCAAGGAATGCATCCTCCTGTTTCAAAAATGACACTGATCATCTTAGATTCCAGAGGGCTCGCTTTTGTCACCGCCATACTTCCCAGAGTCAAATTAATGTCAGGCAATTCAAATCATTTATCTTGTTCTCTGTCGGAGATCAGGCGCATGTTCTTGTTAATGGCCATCCACAAATGACGTCACACGACTTTGGGCGAAGCCCCCCCCCCCCCCCCCGCTACAAAAGTTGGGCCCTCCTCCCATTTTCTGTCACAATCTTTGCTCTCCCACCTATTAAAACCATTTTTTTGGTCACAATCTTTGCTCTCACACCTATTAAAACCATTTTTTTTCAATCTTAAAATGAGCATGTTTCAAATCACTTTTTTGTCATTTAAGCTTTTACATGTATTTAGTGTAGGCTTGCATTCTAAAACCGTAAAACGCGTGAAGCAACGTAAAGCGTCATTTAATAAATTGTAAATTGTAAGCAATCAAATGTTTCAGTGGAAGTGGACCTTTTATTTAAATTTGCAAGTTAATTTTTTTAACGTCCTCCTCCCGCTAGGTGTGTGACGTCATCGATATAGAATAATTTCAAGCCAATATTTACCTACTACAACTACAATGAAAGTATGACTCTGAGTACCTTGTGAATTTTGGAGTGAGACCTAAAAAGGCCAGATCACACGGGCTTGGCATGGTGGTGGAGTGGCATCCGCACTCGGCTGGCATATTGATTTTCATGGGTTCGAATCTATGTGAAGGCAAGGATTTGTTCCCAGGGGGTCTCTGAGTCCACCCAACACTAGCTGGGGTGACAAAGGCGGCTGGGTAATGTATGAAACAATCATAGAAGTGGACTGTAAACGCTGCACTTGCCATCAGACCGCAATAATTTTCTGCATAGATTAGAAATATTGTCTGGATAGATAAGACCTATGGCGGATTAAGGGGGTGGGGCTGAACGGGCAAAAGCCAGGGGCCCCCAAACTTTTTATATTTTATAATAAAAGTGTACAAATGTTTGCACGAACCCTTGGAAATATAATAAATAAAATAAATTAATAAATATTATCTCTACAACTTGATTTAGTTGCCTCCCTTAGAGAACATAGTTTAAATTATTGTTTATATTAAAAAAATTTCTCCGTTGTGACGAGCTCCGCTGGCCGTGTGGAGAGAGTAATGGCTTGTGATTCAAGCGGTACCGGGTTCGAATCCCAGCAGTGGAATTAAAAGTTTTTGTTTTCACACTCAATTGTAACATACCGCGGACACTTCAAACAGTTACTTCTTCGTGTTAGTTTTTTTTTCATTATTAATATTTAGTTAGTCTTATATTTGCTGTTAACAATCATTTTAAGGGACGCTGGCTGGATAGGGCCCCCGTTTGATTGCAGCCCGGGGCCCCGTGCAGTCTTAATCCGCCCCTGGATAAGACAGATGTTGGGTCTAGTAGATAAACAGTTCTGCCCAGTGCCTAATTTAGGGAGTCAAGACGCCAGCTTGATGCTTCAAACACTTATCATCTCGGAACATTACGCCAGATTCCCTTTAGCCTGTCTGTAATCACGTCAGTAGAGCTGATCATATGGTCTTGAAAGATCTACACTCCCAGCAGAATCAAACTAGAGAACAAACTCATTCAGAAAGGTGGGACTTTTTTAGTGTCTCCCCTCCCAAGTTTGTTTAGAAAAGAACATTTCTTTTTGCATAGACTGATAATACTTTGAAACCTCAGTTTGAGTTGAACTTAAATTTACACAACTATGTAACAAGAATATAGTAGTATAACAAATATTTAAAAAATAGATAAAAAATACTACAGATTAATATTTATTCAAAAATTAATTCTGTAAAATCAAATAGTTGTCAAACTGATAAGAATGAAGTCAATGTGATGTGTTATGTCCACCAAAAAATCCAGGGTTACAGTTGAAGTATTTTAACAAGGAGATAAAGCAATGACTTTTTAAAAGATGAATCATTTATTATTTCTCTTATAGGCTAGGTAATAGAATAACCCATGTGTTAAATGCTTCATATTTTAAAACTAAAACAATGAAAAAAATTACAATTGACAACTGTATAGTTTTTACTTGAACTTGAACATATGTCAGCCAAACTGAAATGCGGTTGGAATAAGAAAGTAGGCCTTATTTTATTTGCTCTATCCATAAAAGATATACTGGTGACCAGTAATTACAATTTTTGAAATTTGAAAATGTAAATCCTCATGACCATGTAAATATAGGGATATAAATTCAATAAAGGACAAACTGAAACAATGCCAAAATCTTTTTTTCAAATCAGAAAATCAAAAGTTACGGTTAAGTAATTATAAACTAATGCAAAAATTTCCTATCAATGCTTATTTTTTATCATCCTTTTTTTTATCATCTTTTTTGTCTTCCTTTTTGGTGTCTTTAATTAAACTGCTCATTGCACTTTGAATAACTTCACTGTTTGGATCCACACCAGGTAGATTTTGAAAAACATTCTGTAAAAAATCTGGGTCGTTCATCACCTCCGAGTAGTCCTCCTCTTCCTCCTAATCAAGAACAGAAAGATTAGAATTATGATAGTAATTAGTAATTAAAAAGAAAATAGAAACATCAGAAATAAAATGTTGAATACTATTATTGTTATAAAACACAACATTTTTATAATCATGAAGGGGGTGACCATGCTCCTTCTTAAATGGTGGAAGTCCCAGACACACCAATAATTCAATTCTTATTAAAACTAAAATGTTTTATAATTGGCCTTTAAAATGATCTAATATGGAATTAATTCAATAACTTTTTAAATTAAAGTGTCCAAAGCCCACAGAATCCCTTATATATGAGATATAACTAAAAGCAATGATTATGCTCAATATGTAACGCACAGCCCTACAGACTAGCATAAACATTTAAAGCTACATTTAGATAAACTAAAAATTAAATAATTTAATTACAGTGAATTGTGAAATTTTGATACAAAGCTTTGTTAGGTGAAAAAGTAAGAGAAATTTCGGCTTGAAAGGATAGAGGGAAGTGGGTCATTTTTTACTTTACTTTTCAGGGAACGGGACCATGACGACAAGACGGAGAAGTTAATATAAGGGATTAAAAAATATGATAATGAGCTGTTTGAATGGTTGTTATTCATTCCAGCTCATTATTATTCTACTACTAAAAATACTAATATTTTTACTATGTTCATCCATAAAAGATGTCCTCTGCAGAAAAATCTGTAAACATTAGAGAAAGCTTATAATTAATTAATTCATGAACCCAAAGTGAAGGTTATAAGTAGGGCTGCGGAAAGTATCGATTAATTTCTCGATTAATCTGTAAAATATTTTATAGATTAAAATTATTTTAATCTATAAAATAGCGATTAAATTTAAAGAAAATGTTTGAAACAATTTTTAAAATTTTATTTTAAAATAATTATTAATAATAGTTTGCTTTGTTTGCGTACAAACTTCTCCATTGACAAAAATAAGATTTTTAAAGTGTAAACTTTAAAATAAGCTGTTTTTATAAGGAAAATAATATAAAAAATCAACATTGTTTTTATAATTTTACTTAATTAACAATTTAAAAAATTAAATTCATTGACATTATATTGAACTACTTATATCTAAATTAAAGAATGTCAATAGCCTGTTTTTGTTACTTCCCTTGAAATTTTCAAATTGAAGATGTCATACATTTATCTTTAGCTTCAATCAAAATTATCGATTAATTATTCGGTAATTTTTCGATAACAGCCCTAGTTATAAGTGGTTCCTCATTTAATTGTATTTCAAGCAAACATTTAATTTTATTATTGTTTTTTTTTTAATTGATCATTGGTTTTCTCAACACTTTTTGGCAACTGTTAAGACTGACAGCATTAATGGGTTTCACTTCATCTCTTGCACATACACACCCTGGAGGGTCAGTCTGGAGAATAGACTTATCCAAGAATATGGCACTCTTTCACCACATGGGATGAATGTTGTGTTTGTACTGACCACCTAGTCGCTTTTCCCCACCCACTCTCTTCTTTCCTATATAGGCTCGCACTGCTCTCTTTCTGCTTTACTTTCATTGACTCTTTGGATTTCACTGCAGCTAAGTTTTTATTTTTTATATTCGTTTTATTTGTGTATTGTTTGCTCATTGAGGAAGGCTCTTTGAGAAAACGTTCGCCGTTTTGTTACGTCCTGTCAGGCTAAACCCTAACCCTGTTTACATATTTTCCATTTACTTATTAGTAAGCCTGATTGCAGTCTCACCCTCTTTTGGTGCATTATAATTATAAGACCATTTTTATTTGATTACGCTGACCATTAGTTTGAGGCACAAACTTGCATCTTAGTGTTAACATCTGTTAAAACTGACAAACTGTGCAGTAACTTTGTACACACCACCTTTCAAAAACGAGTAAGACGTAACAGTTTAAATAAACATTTCTTATAGTTGTTACAGTCATATGACAATAGTGTGGGCCACCCAAGAACTTCCCTGTTGCAATACTTAAAAACATGCCAAACATACCAAGGTTTAGTAATTACCAATTTTCACACGAACTTGTCTTGAGCACACCAAGGATTTTTTTTCCATACACACCAGTTCTCAAAGGCTAGTCAGCCACCTTCTGAATGTAACCTTCATGATAACTACCACTAAAAACAATGTAATGGCCCTCAGTTGTGCCTTTAGCTTTGGGAAGAGCAAGACCATGAACGTTTTGTGATCAAGGTTGAAGAACTAAGCTTCATCTCCAGTGTTCAGAGCTGGTAGGGGCCTTTTCATGCTTGACATGTTAATAAAATTCAGCACACCATGTGGGACAGATAGCACACTGGATGTTCATGAGAGAGAGATCCACCTGACAGATTTTTGTGACCTATTTCAACCCACAGAAGCTAATTAGAAGCAAAATGTAGCTGAATTAACAAAAATCATATTAGCAATGTAATAGGCCAGACGTAATTGCTGCATGAGAGACTTGGACACTTTAAGAAGAGCAAAGAATATGCTTAAAATTTTGAAAGAGAAAAGTCCTAAGGAAAATTTAAAATCTGGTTTTGGAAAAGTCGCACAAACCATAAGATATATCCATCACTTAAAAAAGTGAACAAAATTACAATTTAAAAAAAAAAAGCCAGAACCACAACGGTCACCTTGAGCAGCAAAAACTTGTATGTAAAGATGAAGTGGAAAAGGACCTACAGCAGCTAAAGTAAAGAATGAAGGCGGAAGGCCATTAATCGGTCTGATTGGTAGCATATATCTGAGCAGGGTCCTTGACCATGAGCTGGGCAATGGAGATATAGTGAAGTTCTCAATGAAAGATTTTACTCCACACATATATATTTGCATTGCTGCAATGTCATAATTGATATAAAAGGTTATTATACTAGAAAATTTGAGTTCTCATTGCTGATTTATGCTCCCACCAACTTAACATTTAATTTGACAAAGCGCGTCAATAAGCGCTTAGCGTCTTTTACCAAAGCAGGGTAAGGCGAGCCTCAATAAAACTCTCTTTAGAAACAAAATGACAGAAAGTAAAAACTCTTCTGTGCGTGAAAGAAGATGTTTTCGACTTCCAGCAATGGCGGCCGTTACCCTTGCTAGTGTTATCACTCCATTTGCTAAGTTTTTTGGTAGTTTTTACGAGTTTTTTTTGAAGATGCGATTTTGCTATACTTTATTATAAAAATAATAGTACAAGTAAAAAATATTTTCAACTTAATACAGCCTTTTGGATACATAAAATAACCATTCTTATCCTAAAAGATGATGTCACTATGACAAAAATAATATAAATGGATTTTACGCAATTTTTAAAATTTCATAACCAGTTGATCGCAATTTGGGAAATTCTGGGGCGAAAGTTTTATGAAAACCTTATGAACATTAAGAGTTAAACGTGAATTTTGAAGTAGAGTGATATTTAAGACAACCACTTTATGCTGGTCTTTTCTATTGAGGTCATGGGTGCCTGGTATATTTTTTTAGTCATAATACTGTAATTTTGTAACAAAACTAAAGTATAGAGAATCATTTACCTTGTATTATCTATAACATATGATCCTTCTATTTATTTTATACTTACAGTGCTTTTCTCAAAACAGGCTTTAACAAAACCAAATTTTTAAAAATATTGTTTTATTTCTATGTCGAAGTGTCCACTAAATTTTAACACCACTCCACCCCCTTTGCAATGATAGACACATGCTAATTACATGTTAATTCATGATTTTAAAAATGACATACTTGTATTATTTTATCAGATATGGCTGTAGCACCAATGTCCTCTGTTTCCATAGGAGCAGGAGAATTGTCCTTTATACCCGATCCTTAAAAAAAATAGTCAAAAATCAACAAATTTATATATATTATAATTTGTTGCTATCATTTTTTAATCATCAAAAAAATTTGTATTTACTTTTTATTAGAAAATCTATTTCATTAACTAGAATATTTTTTATTATAGAAAATTTTCAAAACTCTTCCACAAAAAAATATGCTAGTTCTAAATGGTAAAACTCTACTTGTCAGAATACTGCAGCATATAGCAATAATAATCATATTATAATTATAAATGTCAAATAAATAAATATTTCAACAGAAGACTCGACCAGCATGAACGTACACATTCTACTACTCTTAAAATTCTTTTCAAAATGACTTTTTTCACTCTCAAAATGATTCCCCTGACAGCTGCTGTACGAATGGAAGAGTAAGCTCTCTATGCTTAAATCATTTTCAGATATGAGTAGATTTTCTTTAGCAATCGCAAACTGTTCTTTGACAAATCTCAATGCCTTTTTATCTTAATGTAATATTCTTTTTATGAAATAAAACTATAAACTTGAGATGAAAAGCATCAAAACCAAAAGACACCAAAAATATATATTGAAAAATGTCAAATTGAAATATAAAATGAAAACAAGGACTAGCACACTTTACCAGCATTTTCCATTGAAAGCCTCATGGCATATGCCACTTGCTCCTCTTCAGACATAGAAGCAAAATCCATCCCAACAGGAGTAGGGTTAGTTGACTGGGGTGCAGAATCATCTGGTATCAATGAAGCACCAAGTGCTCGCTCCAGAAGCTCTTCTTCAACTGATGCTGAAATGTTTAAATAAGTTCTCAGGTCATTAAATTGTTTAAATAAAAAGAACATTTTTTCAAAAAAACCATTATGACAGAGGACATAGGGAGACAAAAAATGTGCCATTTTTCATTTATTTGGTCACCTGCTGATATAGCTCCTGAATCCCCAGTAGTGGCTCCTGTGTTTTCTCTTATTTCACGTTCCTGGCGAGCTCTTTGCTCCTCCATAGACACACGAAGTGCCTGAAAAACAATCAAATTAAAATTTAATTGTTGGACAAGTAAAAATAGAGATGTTTCAATATTATCTAAATATACAAGACTTTGGTTGATTAAAAAATTTCTTTTTAACAAACATGTAATCACTCCATTTAAACATTTATCAAGTTTTACCAAAGCAAGTTCTGGATCTTCATTGGGATCAACACCAAACTCAAAGCCAGCCCCTGTCATGTTAACACCTGCACCATCTTCCCCAACTATAACTGGAGAGCTAAGCAGAGCATCTGATAACATGGGCCCTGGTGGGACAGTCACTAAATGGGAACTAATTAAGGGGCAAAAGAAAGATAAAATATGTTTTGTCACCAAAAAACTTAATTGAGTATTACCTGTAATCCATTAATCTAAAAACCTAATCAAAATAAAAAGATATTTGATACTTTATATGATTAATGTTTTTTATTTTTAAAAAACACACACACAAAAAACCACTAATGTACAAAAACTAGATTACAATATAAATAAACATTTACAAAAGATTGCAGTAAAATTTTCTGTTTTATCCCTAAAGCAAAGACAAATAATTAGAACTTCGTGTCATTGGCAGAATCCCACAACTGATTCAATGTATGTAAATATCTTGTCATAATCATGGCACCCAGGAGAAAAGTTGATTAATATTGAGATTTTTTTTTCTTGTCCAATAATGTTATGACTTTCTGATCCATTAAAACTCCAAAATTATCAATTAAAGAATTACATTTTTAGGGAAAATCCTAGCAGTAAATTAGGGGATGCATAAAATGAATATAAAATAACAAAAAGATTTACCTAGTACCATCCTTCCCATTGATGGCATTAACAAAGGCAGTGAGTTTATCTGTGTTGAGACCCTGAATAAAGAAAATTTGATCATGAATATTATAAATAAATTATATTAGAAACAGGACATAACACACATGTTTTGAAAAATATCAATCAACAATAAGTAAATCATTACCTCTTCTCCAAAATTTACAACATCAACGTTGACCTTTTCTTTCTTCAGTCGTTTAGCAACTTTAACAATCTGCAGAAAAATGAACAGACATTCATGTAAAGAAACATTTTTAATGTGCAATATCCACTCAGTAATTATGTGAAGACTTATAGAATCAATTCTTAACAGTACAGTAATACAGTCGAACCCACTTACCTCGAGCTCGGTTAGCTCGACCACCCTATTATGTCGACGTTTTTTATTGGAACCGCCAAATTCTCTCTTTGTCTTAGCATTTTCTCGTCGTTTAATTCAATTTTTTTAAGTCGCCGAAACCTCATAACACGAGCACAAAAAAGGGTCAAATTTGCCACTTAACATTGGTTATCTCGATCCCCATTACCAATCGCCAGCTTTTGAAAATGTTAGCTATGATTTTTTTTATAACAAAGGGAAGGGACCAAGTTTCTGCCTCACCAGGGTCTGCTGGTGACGTCACAGCCCACTTGCGTTTTGCTCTCAGCGCTGTGTTGCTTCTGGTACTATGGCAATCGCCGGCTTTTGAAATTCTTAGTTACAACAAAGCATTATAGACTTTTTAAAGAAACCAAAGTAACTGCATATATACGATACGTTTCAGAGATGTGTTGGAGAATAATAAAAGTTTTTATCGATAATCGACGGTTTTTATTTTAAATTTGTAAATTTCTGCTGTCAGTTGGTGCACATATACCTTTTGTTGTTAGCAAACATGTATGTACAATTTTATAGCATGCCGATAGCTTCATCAAACAAATAACGGCAATGCTGTTGTGTTAAAAAAAACTCCAAAAACANGTGCATGAACATTATCATTTATTAACGCTAGTGATGGGACGATACCAAAATCATAGGCTGCTTACTGTAAACAAGGCTCCCCAGATTTTAAAATATATAATATAACAGACTACAGACAGTTTACCCACCCCCACTCTCAATCTCCCACACCATTGTTGTTGGTTAGTCCTATTAGCATCAAGTTACCGAAGGAATTCTAAGTCCATTGTAAGCTGAGGGGATCGTATGGAATAATAAAATGTACCGTGTGCAGACTTGTTGTCATTGGCAACCATTCATCCTTCAACCTCATTTTGACTACATGTATTACATGTACTGTACTACTGCTTTGTTCTCATTGTTTCATTCATAAGAAGTGGCCGTGTGCAAAAGCCATTTAACTATTGGTTAGAATTAATTAAAATATGTCAAAGTTGAAGGTTCAAAAGTTCAAAAGGAGTACCTAATTTATTTGTGTACGTTTATATAGAGAAGAGTTCGCTTTGTCATGAGTCATATATAGGTCACGATAGACCATTCTGAGTCCATTGAAAGCTGAGGATAAGCTGACGGACCCAAAGAAGATGATTAGGAAGAGAATGGTTCGGGGACAATGAGGGGATGTGTAGGTTACTTATTTGTGTAGCTTGTAAGGAAAATCAAGCAAGTGGCTTCGAAGGCACAGTATCGCTCAATCTGGGAATCACCGCAAAACGGCGTTATATTTAAACTTAAACGGTCTTTAAAAACGAACGGTCTTAACAACCTTAAGAAAGAGTGAAGAAATAGGGTCCCGATATTCTTATACGATTCTGATTAATCGTCCCATCACTAATTAACGCACAACACGTACATAAAGAAATTTCAACCGCATGTTAATATTTTGCCGCCATATTGGTTTTCGTTTTAACTCGATCATCGGTTATGTTGATGCCATTTTTCATACCCCAACGCCGTCGAATTAAGCGGTTTCGACTGTATATTATAATTTTTATTATTGAAGGTAATACAACATGCCTTGGAATTTGGGCAAACTAACACTAAGACCAGAATTTTTTTTGACATGTTCCATAATGTAGACACCTGAGTCAGATGCAGAGACTAGCATAGGATAAGGAATCTTCAAACTTTTTAATTATTAAAACCTATTGGTCTAAGCGTACGCCACATATTATTAAAGCAACACCCTTTTAAGATTAAAATAAAACCCAACAAATTCATGATGGCAGACACTCTAATATTACCCCAAAAAGTTTAAAAATCGTTTATTTATTATTTGTTTCCCCCTTTCTCTGAGTGGACATGGAAGATATACAGCTAATGATTGACTTATGACCACAATCAGTTCCGACAGATTGGCTGTAACCTGATTTGGTTGAGTATGCTAAGTGTACAGTAATATGAAGTGATTTTATAAAAATATTTGTTAAATCATATCATTAATTTCTTTAGAAATACACTGCATTAACTGTACAACTGGTTTAATATTTGCAAAACATACTAAATACAGGTGTGGAAAACACTCAAGGAAAAAATTTTCCCCATTGCAAAACACATCTAATTGTCTTTAATATTGTAAACTGATTATTGAGGCAGAAATAAATCTGTATTGTTAACATAACTTATAATAAGTCTTGGTTTAAATAAATATTTAATATTTATTCAAGAAAGTAGCTAAACATGTGTGCTAACATATATTTTTTTAAAAATTCCCCTGAAAAAAAGTAACAACCAAAAGAATTGGGTCATTAATCATTTGTTGTTGTTTTTTAAATTTCCCATCATATAAAATGTAGCTCATAAATAATTATTTTTTAAAAAAGGACTAATTATCATGATCTCTTTATTTGAAGAAAAAAAAAGGTGCATTACCTCTTTCTCATCAAGGTCAATTGGACTTCCAACAAAAACAACAATGCGAAGCTTGTGATTTCGTCCTTGCCGATGTTTTAATGCCAGCTGGATTTTAAAATATTAAAAATTTATTGCAGTTATATGGTGGTACTAAGATTTAACTGAACTAAAATAAATATTAATGTTACTTTACCAGCATGTATATGTTTTGAAATGTTCTAAACATGTTACAATACTTCTATTAATTTTAAGCTCAACAATACTAACATGTGCTACTCTGACAGCAGTCATAAAGTTGATCTCTCCACTTGGCTGAACTTGATGCAACTTTGCTAAAATTCTGCCAACATCTGTTGTTAATGTCACAAGTACTTCAGCACTGAAAAGTTAGTCAACAAAAATGTTAAGATGTACATTGTAAAGTTTTAATGAAAGAATTTTGGTTGGTAGAAAATGTGTCAAAATATTTTCAAAATACAATAAAAATACATATGTTAAAGCACAAAACAATAAGGTTTGCGATATCAGTGACTAAATCTTTATTCTTTTTTTTAAGAAGTGGAGTGATGATTATTTACCACCACTTTGCAAAAACACTGACTAGATCTTTATTCTATTATTTTTTTAGAAGTGGAGTGATGATTATTTACCACAACTTTGCAAAAACACTGACTAGATCTTTTTCTTTTTTAGAAGTGGAGTGATGATTATTTACCACCACTTTTCAAATATCTCGTATTTCTATTATAAAATAAACTTAAAGTTTCATTTTGTGTATGAACAGAGTCGCAGTATTGTAAAAAATTATGTTATGTACAAATTAGGGCTGATACTGATTAAATTTTTTAAGTTCGATTAATCGGAAAACGTTAATAGATCAATTTCGGTTAATAATATTTTTATACCACATATATAGATTTCATTAAGTTGTGATTCATTACTTCGCGAAATCTTAAGTCGCAGTAATTCCATGTTTCCCAAATTTTGTGCAATAACACAGCAAATTCATTCTGCTATGAAACAAATATGTAGGAAAAACCTTTTTTGTTTATATATACCCGCCTAAATAAAAAATATTAATTGGAGGGAAAAGTATGTAAATAACAAAAAATATAAATTATTAACAAATTTGGAAAAAAATATTAGAAATATGTTCTTAAATTTTAATTGAGCTTTAATCTCTTAATTTTTTTACAATCAATTAATTTTAAATGTCCACAGCCCTAGCACAAATTAAAACGAGCCAAGCTATTTATATTAACTAAATACTGAAATATCAGGGTAAATGCAATTCTGGCACAAAATACATCTGGCTGAAAAAATGGCATCACTGCACTAAAAAAAAAATTATGCTCTGTACATCACTTGCATTAACAAAACAATTAGGTCCCTGCTCAACGGAGTGGTATACTGACAAATAGTTTATATATTGTGAGTGTAATTTAGGAGTGAGCAAATGATAATTAAATTACTTTTTTTTGTTATTAAATTCAAGTAAAATTATCTGCGAAAAATAGGAACACATATTTTTCAACAACAAACTTACTGGGCCATCTTTAGTAGCCCAACATTATTTTCTGGATTTGAGCGTGTTTTAGACATGCACACAAGGTTAACTGCATCTTGTTGGGCTTGCATCCGAGTTGGAACAAAATCTCCATTTCGCATGTAATCACTGTTGTCAACACTGAAAATAGAAAATAAAAGCTACAAGTTTTACAATCATACCACAAGATAAGGTCCAAATGAGATCAAGCATTTAGGAGGGAGAGGAATCAGAATTTTTTTTAAACAGAACACCTCATGACTAAAGACATTTTATTCTAAATTCATTAATACTATAGTCTTATTATTATTCTTAACTCAATAAAGTTTTTAGCAATTAATTAAATTACTTAAATAAAATTTAAAAGCTGGCAAGGACATAAAAAGATATTTGGCAGTAGAAGCTTAGTAACAGACATATTGGATGTTAGCATCAGCAAGTCCACATCGATTGACTCATCAACTCATTGAGGAGTGTCAGAATGGCCAATTTTCTTTTGTAACATGTTGTGAGCTGGCACTGTGGTGTGTTTGGTGGTTTGTTAGTGTTATTGGTTAGTCAGTGTGAAAGGTGCAAAAGGGAGTTGTTTTTTTTGTCATTAGAAAGTGTATAGAAGTTTGGAGAGTTTTGTGTAGTTCCGTTAGTAGTACTGTGTTATTTCTTGTGTAATAGGAATTTTATGAATCTTGGAGCAAGTGGTCCCATATAATTCAGTGTTAATGGGCAATATAACGAAACCCTTGTGACATAACAAAGCTGCTGATACCTCAAAATCATAATAATGTACAGTAATCCTCAACTTCTTATTCAGTCAAGTGAGACTATTACTGTTGACTCTGAACATACAGTTGTATTAAATTAGTCAATTTCAGTTTGTTTTAAAATAGTAATAGTTAAATGACGTGTAAGTTTAAATTCTTAAGTGTCTAGAGCATGGGCATCCAATGTCGCGCCAAGCCAAATGGGACCCAGTTTAAATTTTAACTTTCCCGTGGCCTCATCAATATATATAATTCCCAAAGGGAGTGTGTTCAAATAAGCATGACACATGACCCTTGCTGGGGTCGACCTATCAGTATATGGTTTGGCAAGCAGAGGTGGTTGAGAGAAGGGCAATAATGGTTCTTGCTTTCACTTGCGTTGTTCCTTCACAGAATAACATGTGCTTTGTAGTGTAGTGGTTATCACGTCCGCCTTACACGCGCAAGGTCCTGGGTTCAAACTCAAGTAAAAATATTATTTTTTAAAAATGTCTGTTTCTTTCCATTCTCTTTCCCTTTTTCGCAAACATGGCTGACCATCGCTAGGGTCGGGTGGTGAAGGGTGGAGGGAGGTAGATAACCTTAGTGTGAATGTCTCAAGACCAACAATGCGTCGGTACTTCCTCACACCCGACGTTCACTCGCGTTGTTTTTGATTTCTTCGTGGTGTAGTTTGTGTCCATTCCCCCCCCCCCTTTCATTGCACTATCCATGATTTATTTAGTCTTAAAAAACTAATTGACTCGCAGATTTGTTATCGATTAATTTAAATTTAATCATTAACTTTTGAAAAATTACTGAATAATTAATCAATAATTTTGATTAAAGCTGTAATTAAGACGAATGACATCATTAAAACTGAAAATTTCATAAAATGCACATAAATTAAGTATTTAATAAAAAAATATCTAATATTTTAAGGAAATATATTTAAATATGAGTAGTTCAATTTAATGTCAAAGAATTTAAATTTTGTTTTTGTTGAATAAATTTACCTTACAAATACTGTTTATTTTAAAGTTTACACTTTAATAATCTTCTTTTTTAAATGGAGAAGTTAGTACATAAAAAAACTATCATTAATTTTAAAATTAAAATTCTACAGCTATACCTAACCCAGACCAGACCCTAAAAACTTCAATTTTCCGAAAATTCTAAAGCTATACCATACCTAACCCAAACCCTAAAACCTTCCATTTTTTATAATCCTTTTACTTTTAGAATTTTTTATAGAACTTTCTTTTCCAGCAACCGGTAGCGTCGTGACGTCACGGTCGACATAATTCGCTTTAGTCCAAATTTGTTTTATTTACTTTAACTTTAATTAGTTTAATCTGGCCCCCACCCAAGGCGCCCAAGCCAACTGCCAACGCAGCACAACTGCTAACAGTGAACAGTGCAACAACACATACTTTTACAAAATGATTGATGGAATATGGTCCACTTTACTAAAAGTTTGAACATCTCTGGTCTGTCCCCAATCCTTGTAGTTCTTTTTCAAGCCTCTCTAAAACAGGGTAAAGTACCCCAGGATTGGAAATTAGCCTATGTAACGCCACTCTTTAAGAAAGGTGATAAGTCCGACCCTGGTAATTACAGACCTGTATCACTTACTAGTATCACATGTAAATTACTGGAACACATAATATACAGCAGAATAGTTAACCACCTTGACAAATATAATGCCCTATGCCCACACCAACATGGCTTTAGAAAGAACAGATCATGTGAAACACAATTGATAGGCCTAATAGATGATCTATCAAAAGGCTTAGATAATAATGATCAAATAGATACAATATTACTAGACTTCTCAAAAGCATTCGACAAAGTTCACCACCTTAGTTTACTCAAAAAACTTAAATACTTTAGAATCTCAGGTCCCTTACATCACTGGATCCAAGATTTCCTATTGGGTAGGGA
Source organism: Radix auricularia (assembly GCA_002072015.1). Lineage (NCBI taxonomy): Eukaryota > Metazoa > Mollusca > Gastropoda > Lymnaeidae > Radix > Radix auricularia. Next base: position 618,606 of record MUZC01000102.1, on the reverse strand, counting down.
GCAAACTGTAATAATTAATGGTTCTAAATCTACACCAATAAAGGTTAACTCAGGAGTTCCACAAGGAACTGTCCTAGGTCCCTTACTATTTTTAATTTATATAAATGACTTACCCAACAATATCTCAACAGGAACTAAAGTTAGGTTATTTGCTGATGATTGTATAATCTATAGAACAATCAAGTCAGAACAAGATAGCAAAATTTTACAAAAAGACTTAGATGAATTAATAAAATGGGAAACTAACTGGAGTATGTCCTTCCACCCAGAAAAATGTCAACTGCTAAGAGTAACAAAGAAAAAGAAACAAATAAATTCAAAATATTTCATTCATGGAAAAGAACTAACCCAAACTAAAGATGCGAAATACTTAGGAGTCATAATAAATGAGAAACTATCTTGGAATCCCCATGTCAATGAAGTTATTAAAAAATCAAACAAAACCTTAGGCTTTATAAAAAGAAACTTTTACAAATGTAACAAAGATATAAAACTAAAATGCTACCTAACACTGGTGAGACCTATACTAGAATATGCATCTTCTGTATGGGACCCATCCACCAAAGAAAATACTGATAAGTTAGAACAAATCCAAAAAAGAGCTGCCAGATTCATTACTGGAGAATATTCAAAACTGACAAGAGTAACACCGTTAGTTAAATCATTAAACCTTGAAACACTAGAGGATAGAAGAACCAAGAGTAAATTAGTAATTATACATAAGGCAATTAATTCTAATTTAGAAATACAACACAAAGATAACCTAATACAACCCTCAAATAGGCATAAAGTTAAAAACACCTTCCTTATTCCATATGCAAGAACAAACACATACAAGTTTTCTTTCTTTCCGTCCGGTATTCAGGCGTGGAATGGGTTGCCTGAAGAAACCAGGAAAGCCTCCACTTTATCATCTTTTAAAACTCTAGTAAGAATACAGGACTAAACTAAACACAATCACAAACCATAGAAATACGTAGGACGCAATAATCTTCTGTACAGAAGGAGCGTCTGTAACATATAAGATAAGATAAGATAGAGTCTGACTAGACACTACACTGAGAGAAATTGGGTAATTAAATTATTTCATTTTTACTAAATTAAGTCCTAATACTAATAGTCTAATAGTAAAACTTGACAAGTCAGACAAGTCAAATGTTAAATTGCCCAATTGATGCTGTGTCATCTTGTATAACTATCAAAACAAAGCAGTACAAGTTTGCTTACGATTCAGATTCGTCATAAAAGAACAAGGAAACTTAAACATTAATGTAACTGTATGTAATTGAACGAGAAAGATTTTAATTTTAGCTGCAAGTGAGAGAGAACCAAAGATATTAGGTCCTTGAAATTCTACTAACCAAATAATTGTACTCTCGAGCACCATTTTGGTTTCTTATGGTCTCGGTTAAAATGACGACCGATACGACGATAAGCTGAACACAATTTTAATTAAAAATAAAGAATAATGATATATTTTCATCATTTTAAAAAAATTTTAAGTTTGTTATTTATTGAAATTGAATTATCAATATTGCATAAATTAAAATTTTAAATACGATATTTTTCACCTATATGTTTTCAAACCTGCGCCATTATCTAAATTAGTCCAAGTCGGAATAAAATGCCGTAAAGGATCACCTCCCCCAGTGGTCTTGAAGGGACGCGGTGGCATATAAGGGAAATCTTTCATCATTGCCGAAATTATAAATACACAATAAAAATACATTTTAATTCTAATCCCATTAAGCATTAATTTTTGAAAAATGTTCGACGATCTCATCTTAATTTTACCACTGCAGCTCTGTTAATTATAGTCAATATTAATGAAAGTTTCTGTCATTAAGGTTGGTGTCAACCGTTGCGGTTTTGTTTGATTTTTTAAATAACTTCATTGACATGGGGACTCCATGATAGTTTCTCAAGTATATTGCATCTTAAGTTTGGATTAGTTATTTTCCATTAATGAAATACTTTGAATTTATTTGTTTCTTTTTCTTTGTTGACACTTTTCTGGGTGGAAAGACATACACGATTTTGTGAAGACTATTAATTTTCCCAAAATGAATCGTGAATCCAACGACAACGATGACATAATTTTCACAATCACCTTTAAACTGACCCAATTAAAAATAAAACAACAACAACAACAAAAAAAGGTTTGCAATGTTTCCGACCGACGATACTCAGACCAGAGGCACCAATAGGGTTGATGTCATCCAGAGCGGTGGCTCATGGCCTCATGGTGTCACTTCTAATGCCGAAACTTCAAACTCCATAATATTTAGGTATCCTATCGAACCGGTCCGTTTTTTCAAACCGTTTAACCGGCCTTCAAAAAACGAAATGTGTTAACATCCGTAGATTATATTTTATTTTAATGCATTCAAATTAAACATTGACTATAAATCATTACTGTTCACTTCTTTGTTTATATGAAAAATGTTATTTAAAAATAATATTTTTAAAATGTATTTTTTAAAAATCCCTGACGGGCATCCCGTAAGGAAGAGGTCGGCGAAAAGGGGTAAATTACCTCATCTGGGGTCAAAAGGGAATTCTTGGGGGTAATGCAGACTCATTTGAGACATATAACATCCACTATACTGCACTAGATATATTCAAATACTTCATGTGCACGTGTACGTTTGGAACATATACCAACTATTGAACCAGTTCCCTCTATAAAATGCATTTGTTAAATTTGTCATCGATGTAGATTTCTTAATTACGTAATATACGAAGACACCTAAATCCACCCTACTTTCATTTATATTGACACAAGTGACAATAATCTTAATCAACATGATTTTACTGTATCAAGTATCCTTTCTGTCATGTTTAAAACTAATGCCTTAAAAACTGAGTTCAGAAGAAAGTTGTTTTGTTCTCCTCTCGAATTGCGATGTCAAGAATTGGATGCATTCAATAAAGTTAATGAATACTTTTGACTAATTTTAAATGGATACATTTATCATTATATTTAGAATGGCCAGAGGCGTTTGACCAAAAACCAATCGAAAAATTATATCAAACTTAAAACTTTTATAATTGCATCAAATAGATTCCCCTCCCCCACCCACCCTTAAAATGGATATTCCGTGTTGTTTTGACTTAAAATATCTACATATAATCCTATTCAGAGATTTTTTAGACACTTGTCTTGTTTATAAAACTCACCAGTTGCAGTCGGAGGGGGGGATAACTGACAAAAAAAAAGTTCGCAGACTCCTGCCGCGAGTGAACCAAACGAAGCTGTGATGTAAACATCAAACGACGCAGGTTAACAATTTCGTATGTTTGTGGGTACTCAAACTTAAGAATTATAATTATATTTAATTTTCGTGTCTTGATAACTTACGCCAAACGGCGTCTAATGGCCTATCGACCGGCACTTTGAAAAGCACTGAATAAAAAAAAATCATTAAATAAATTTTAAGTGACCAAATATTTCAGTGGAAGTTTTATTTAAAGTTACCCTTTGGATGTGACGTCACCTTTTTCAACCCCCCTCCCTCCCTCACGTCACGCATCGTTACAAAAGTGAGACCTCTCCCCCCTAGGTGCGTGACGACATTTATGGACGGCCTATGTGCTCGTCAAAGGCATTTGATATAAAATTACCACATTGATATCACATCTCATGTTTTCTAAAAAAAATTATTAGGTTGAATGAAGAGGAATATGTCGAGTACTGTACGAACTCCACGTTTGTACAGGAAAGTAGGGTGTCATCTTATGCGTCGCAAAATATAGTAATTCCTGCTATTTCAAGAATGAAAAATACTGTAACATTAATAAAAATATCCAATAGTATCGTAAATTTTTACTCCGAAGTCCGAAGCTCATGATATTTTTTAAATTATTTTTTTTTCTCAAAATTTTAACACAATTTCACGTTTATCTATCACTCAAGTGTTGTAAATATAATGTCACTTTAATGGACGAAGCGTGTTGAAATTTTTGCATTCTCTTGTGGAATTTTTTTAATTAATGAAAAATACATTGCTACCGCTATCGGGTGGTTTAAAAGAGGGGTCGTTGAACAGCGGTAAATTATCTCGTTTGGAGTATAAGTAGGGGAACTCTTGGGGGTAATGATAAATAAATGTGGACATCATATAAAATTCGCTAGAATCCGCTACAATATTATTAACATAAACATCTATAATTTCAATTTTTAGTTATCCTATTGAACTGGTCCGTTTTTTAAAACGTCTAACCGGCCTACAAAAAATGAACCGTGTTAACATCCTTCTATTATAAAACATTGACAATTAATCATCACTGTTTACTTCTTTGTTTAGGAAAAAAATGATATAGAAATCTAGATCTAGATCTATTTAAAATGTATTTTCTAAAAAATATATTTCCGATCGTTGCGCATTATATTACGAGATATATAATTAAACTTGTGTATTATAGGATTGTCTTGCGCTGCGTACATTCTTTTAGTTATGTCTATAATAGGTCTATAGATCTATATAGATCAAGGATTTATAGTCTAAAACTTGTTTTTTTTTTTTAATGTTTTTTTTTTTATTTTACTACTTTAAAAAAATTTACTACCACTGCGTAATGCTTTTTTTTTATAACGGCATTTTTTTATAGGATAAAGAAATTAGACAAATTGCGTAAAAATATACTAAAATATTAAAATCACCACTTATCCTATTAAAAAATGTGTTCCCTGGAGTCTGGAGTCTTCTAGAGCATTTTAGTAAGGTTTTGCGGTAATAACACACGTGAAAGTGTTCTCGGATAGATCTGCCAATTTGCGAGAAAAAAAAACAACTGAATATATGATGCGCTCATCCTATATTAGGCGGGCTACTAAATGAGGTAATTTCTGGATCCTGTGGGACTATAATATCGAATTATAATCTGGAGTTTGAAGCTAAACATAGTGCCCTTGAAAGTTTGCACCAAGCACTGTAGGGAACGGACCTACTAGGTTTAGACACGATAGTGTTTTGTGACTCGAGAGAAGCGTAGAACCCACTTGGATTACGACATCTCGGATGACGTGGGTAAGCTCGAAAGACTCGGGGGTTAAGGTAACAGTGCAGTGGATCCTAAGCCACGTGAATGTTGATGGCAACAAAAAAGCAGGCTCCCTGGCAAAAACCGGGGTGGCCCAGCCCCAACCAGACATGACAGTCACTTATTTCAGTTCTAAGACATGACTAAATGATCACTTCAGGAACAACTGACACCGGGAGTGGGCTGATAATACTACTGCCATGAGGGTATTTGCCAACATGCCCAGGCCAAGTTAAATCAGGCCAGTGGTGGAAATTTGAGTCACAAACACTATGGTTAAGTGACTTAAATGCGAACAGAGCACTGCCTATCTAACTCATAATTGACAAAATTATGCTTTGATGTTTCTGATATCCGTGGTCAAGTATGCGACGACAGTGATACCATGAAGGGGCATACGTCAGGTGCACAAGCTCGTCTTGCACAATTAAATCCTTGTGAATTTTTACCACTCATTGTACCTGTCGCAGTTACAAATTGCTGCTATGTGATATGGGAAAAAATGTGCTGATGCAATGGCCAATGGCGTTTTTATTTTGTATATAATTCAACAAATCTATTTTCTGCTTCAAAAAAGGTATGGCTTAACTTTCTAAGCATGTTCGAAATATTTCTGTGAAATCACTTTATGAAATACGATGGGAAAGCGGATGGAAGGTGAAAAGTCAGTGCGATATCAAGCAGGCGAAATCTATAATCCCCTTTTCAAAGTTGCAGAGCAAAGTAGTCATCGGAAAGCTCGAATTTAAGCAGAGTCATTGTGCAAACGACCTAAGAGTTTCAATTTCATTGTTTCAATAGCTTTTAGGTACGACATTTATTAAAAACATTTATTTACATCAGCAAAGAATTACAAAATATGTTTTTATTTCCAATTATTGTATAATAATATATAAATGAAAACTATTGCATGTATCTCGCTCCTCATCCGTTTTGTAGGCTTGGCCCCGGGGCCCCATTCACCGATTTCTATCTTGGGTACCGCATACTCTAGGGCCGGCCCTGATGATGTAAATGCCATTCGCCATATTGAACCATGCATTCCAAAGGTATTTATACTTATGGTCCCATCTTCCAAAAATTTGGTTATTGGGTTCTCAACACTAACTGAAATTTTACTTTTCTGCTGCCGCGCGCGGGTATTTTGCTAGTAATAATGATAAAAGGAAAACGATTTCATCGTGAATAACAAAGTTATTGCGTTTGTTCGTGTGTTTATCTTTTCGAATACCTATGTCAGTTTTTCTATTTCTTTTATCTAAACCTCAGAATGGCTCCTTACTCCTTGGTATATTCACTAGTTTGTATCCTGAAGTTTGGTTAATAACATGCCTGTTGTTGTTGAGCCTTCTCGTCCATGAGGGGCATCCACCGATCATGGTCGGCGTCTGCGATTCCTCCATGCCTATCAGTGGCGTAGCTAGGGTCATCTGCGCCCGGGGACATGACACAAAATCTGCGCCCCTTATCGGACTGACAGATTAACTTCAACCAAAACACATCCTAAAAATCATAGTAACATATCTATAGTTATAAACCACCACAACACTAAGCATACAGATTCAGTACCTGACTACACCCCTATCTTAAGTACAATAAAAGAAATTACACTAAAACAATGGAAACATAAAATATGTAGACATAGGCAAGAGCACCTAATTTTAATCTTGCTTCTCTACAACGACATAGAGCTCAACCCAGGCCCAGATCGATCTAAATGCCAAGTTTGTAGAAAAACATGCACAAGTAAACAAGGAGCAATTCAGTGTGACACCTTCAATGAATGGTACCACACAGTTTGCCTGCATGCTAATTCACCCAAATACATATTCATATCAATGGGCCTAATAAATAAATATACATCTTGGCACTGCACACATTGTGGATTTCTCCAAATCAATTTAGACCTGTTTAATTATAGGGACCTGATCACCACAAACTTTTACAGTGTTTTGGCTAATCCTAATATAAAAAACACCCTAGATAAAATCAGACCTGCAACACAAACCCATGAAAATAAAAAATCTAATAATACTGACAATGAAAACACTCTTAAAACTCTAATAATTAATTTCCAAAGCATAAAAAATAAAATTCCAGATTTAGAACTTGTTATAAAAACAGAAGAACCAGACATAATTGCTGGTTCTGAAACTTGGTTGAACCCCAACATATATAACTCTGAAATTTTTAGCAGCAATTATAATATATTTAGAAAAGATAGAACAGACAACCATGGTGGCCTCCTACTTGCAATAAAATCAACTCTCATAGCCGAAGAAATTAGCACACAACCAAACTCTAATATAGAATCTGTTTTTTGCAAAATAGTTACACCAAACTCATCAACCTTTATTTTAGGCAGTATATATAGGCCACCAAATACAAACATAGAATACATGAGGAATCTCTGCAGTCAACTAATTTCTATTAAAGAAAATCATAAAAATGCTGTAATTTGGACTATGGGG